>CM052140.1:1382306-1393092 GCA_028454255.1 Halictus ligatus | reverse complement strand
CCGGGGGGCACACGACGGCGCGGGGGTCGGCCCCGCGCCCAAACCCGCCTCGCGGAGCCCAGGTCCCGCTCCCGGGCCCGATCGGCGGCCTCCTTCTGGGTCATTACGACCTCGCAGAAGGAGGCCAACCTGGGCCGGAAGCCTGCGAAGACGACGGGGAGCGGTGAGCGCCAAACCGAGCGTAATTGCCGCTGAGGAGGGGGGTCGAAGTCGAGGGCCGGGGGCGACCATCGTCGCGAAAGGGGCGATTCGACTCGGGCAATTTTTTCTGAGTAAGCGAGCGAAACGGATAAAACTTTCTTCGCGACCTTTCCGGAATTACAAACAAATGTTAATTTTGTCTACGAATAACGCTAAGTTTATAACTTTCGTTTGGAATCAGTTCTATCGTGTATTGAGATTTATCACGCAAGATTATGGAGCGCTCCCCGAGGAACTTCTGTATCGATAGTAGATTGATTTCTGATCAATTTCGCGCGCGCAGAGCACGGCCAAGTTTCAGGGACGTAATGTACGTACCACCAACCCTTCCGACTACGCCAAAGGGCGCCTCGCTTTTCGCGACCGCCCGTCGACAAACCCATGGCCATTACGAGAAAAGATCCCGTGCACAGGTACTTGGAAAATGGGACCACTGCACATGGGCCAGACAACCCGGGGGCGACGACGCGGGACGAAAGCCCTCTATCAAACACCGAACGTTTCCGCGGTCCTGCCGCCGCCTCAACTAGCCAGATAAAATGGGGCTACGGCGAACAGTGATGTCAAAGGGCCAAAAAGCGGCAAAAAATCTGTAAAAACGAAACTATCCAACAAATTTGTTTGAAAATTTGTAGACATTTCCACAGGTACGACGCTTATTTGGAAAAAATTTTTTTTAAGTTGTTAAACATTAAAGTAATATGGACTTATCGGAAATCTGATTTCTGCCCATTTTTTATTTATGGAAGCATACAACCAATCATTTAATAGATTTTCGTCTGGCACTGATCGTTTTGACAAGGTATAATATTGAACTATCTTTGTGTAAAAAATCTTGAGACCCCTCCTGACCCTTTCGCCGCAATTTAAGTTTAAATATCAACTTTCAGAATTTCCAAGAATGAATCGTGCGGGAGTTACGGTGTATTTGATATTTTAGATGAATTTTTTAGGAATATTTCCAAATACTAAAGGAAAATGTGAAATGCATATAATTTATTAATTCTTTACATATAAAAAATATTTATTAATCAATTTTTGTTATATAAATTATTTTATAACACTCATTAAGGTCCAGCTTTCTCAGTGGGCCTTGATCCGCCCCAGTGTGCGTGCCGTGTGCGTGTGCCATGGTGTGCCGCACACAACGCTAGATCATACAAGGTTCCAAGGGTTCGGGAGGCGCGGATTTATGTCTCCATAATGCAAAGATAGTGCTTATCAGTGGTCAAAAACGGTAGATAAAGGATAAATCTAGCGCGCTCTTGACCTAGCAGGTCCTACTTTTACATTGTCGAGCAACATTTTGCATCATAATGACCGAATAATGCTCTCCCATTTATCGAGAGAGGCGTCCAAGTGCAACCCCTGTCCTCTCCTGGGCTGCTGGGCGTCCGATAGCATTGTTTCGTACTCTTCCATCCTGTGGGCGGCCGTGGTCTTACCACGTCCTCTCCCACAGGTGCAGCAAAAGTACTCGCTCTGCTTTAATCTACCGGTATTTATACGAACTCGTTGCTAACTTTATCAATAACACGCTACTAGGGGTGTAATAGGTTCCAGACCCCGCGGTTCCCCTTGAACTGCCGGCCACGCTACCTCGGCGCAATTTTTCTGTTACATCGGGGGGGGGGGGGATCTTGACGCTTTATTGTTCATCGTCGCGTTACATTGTTGCATTTTTGCGACAGTGGTCTAGTGAACGAAATCTTTGTTCATTTAACATAAAGAAATTATTAATAATTTTTTTTATTTAAGCAATTAATTCTAACTAACTATTTCACATTTTTCACAAACAGGCTTCAGGTTAGTCCATATTACTTAACGTTAAACAACTTTTTTTGAAAATTTTTTTATACTTCATAGTTGAAGCCATTTGCAATAACCCATATGATTTGTAGACCCCTAAGTATTCAATTATACGCGGAGTAATAACATAACTATTGCTCTGAAAACTGATGATATCTCCGTAAAAAAATTTTTTTTAATCGAACTTTTGGACATTATGCACGCACTGTTAGGCTATACAAAATTTATACAATGGATTTTTTACCGCCTTTGCACCACTGTGCGGCGTGGGTGGTGAGGTCGTCCTCTGGGAAGGTTTCGCACCTCTTCGTACCTCATGGCGATTGGCACTCTTCCAGTTCCTGGCGCCCAAGCAATAGGCTTTCGTTTTCGTGTCGAACCTCCGAGGACGCATTTGTATCTAAGGGACCGCGTATGCACGGCCATGCGCGGCCCGGCCTCAGAACTTATAAACTCCCGGAGTTGTACCATTTCCCGTTCTCTTAAACGGCAATAGAGGCCAAAGTTACAATTCATCATTAACGGAAAATTTAGTAATGTCACGTGTTACGCCTTCTTAATGTATTCGTTTTTATTATTTTCTTATTAAATTTGATAAAATACGTATATTTTATAGCTTTTTTATTACATTTCGATCTAGTAACGCATACATTGCTATATAATTATATCAAAATTTAATAAACACATATAAATAATACACATAGATCTCCTGTCGTTTAATACATTTTTATCCACCGGTTATTTACAATAACTTTATTTATTGTGAGAAATTAAGTAATAAATTAAATAATAATAACTTTATTAAATAATGACAGAAAGAAAGAACGTTGGATTTTCAATTCGTGTGACATTCGTCGTGAAAACATTGGGCCTACAGCCGCGGCTGAAATGGGGATAGATTTGTTAGCACAGTAATAAATCGTTATTTTGTTTATTATAACGATTAAATTTCTTAACAACGTATTCACACGCTACATAGTATGTGTGAACGCTGCAGCCAATATTTCGAATACAGTCGAAAATCGCGGGGGCGACCCCGTAATTCGGGAAATGCAGCGGGATTTCTGACGGGCCCGCGGTGGCGGGCCGGCTGTCGCCTATCTGCCTAGCGTCCGGGTCCCTTTGGAAAACTCAAGGTTTATGATACCCTTACGAGCTGTTGAGGCCGATGGTAAAAATCTAATGGTCAATACGTGCCATAACAAAGATTGCTCAACGACTAACGGCTTTCTCAAAAACAGCTGTGGGACAACGGGTTACATAAACTCGCTCGACCATTTGCACGCCAAATGTTGTCAAATGTACGTGCCGATGACCGCTACACAGGTAATTTTGCTTGTACATCAAAAACACGTGTTGCTATTTAGTCATTGGGAAACAAGAATGGACAGGTTACCTAAAAGATGGCAACAAGTCCTTAAAAATAATGGAAATTATATCATTGAATAATATTAGACATGTATTTTTATAAATTGATTCAAATGTTTTCTTTAAAATACGGCAGAACTTTCTCTCCAACCTAATATATTTTTATAACAGTTTCAAGTACCCAATATTTACAATTTTTGATGCTCCGCGAATTAAAAAACGGAATTTCATACAGCAAGAATCGTAAAATACGACCATATTTTAAAAAATTTTTTCACATTTTAACCGGTGGTAAAATTTGCAGAACAAAGATGTTTGTAATATATTTTCATTAAGAAATTACATTTGCGTATAACATGATAAATTATTTAAGAAGAATTTTATATGTATAATTTACGTATGATAAAATACATATAAGGATGTTTGATGCTGTTTCACTAAGTGCCAGGAATGTTTCCTACTATCATGGTGTTGTAAAGGAGAGATACGGATAGTTTACCTAAGGAGCTGTGGAGCTCCTAAAAACATATTTTTGTGCCATGCACAGCAACCGACTGTCAACGCGCTCTCGAAAGGCCATCTGAAAAAGGCCCGAGAGGTCAGGGAAGAAATTCGGTTCCAAAGCCTGGCACGGTTGGCGGCTTTTAAACGCTAAGGCCGAAACTAGGGTTGTAATCTTGAGCCGGCCGGACTGACCTGTGAGGTATGCATTGATCTTAAACTGGGAAAACCCGCCAGGTTTGCCGGCCTGTGAGATATGCATTGACCCGCTCAGAAAATCTAGCAGCGTGCATTTTACCATGAAAACATTATGAAATCTGTTACAATGTTTTCCAATCCCATGGGTTCGTTTGATTTATTTGGGTTGTTAGATTTATCCTTTATCTAGCGCTTTTGACAACCGATAAACCCCATTTTTGCATTATCGAGCCATAAATCTGCGCCTCCCGAACCCTTGCAACCTTGTACGATCTAGCGTTTTGGGCGGCAGACTAAGGCGCACGCACACGGCACGCACACTGGGGCGGATCAAGGCCACCTGGCAAAGCTGGACCGTAAGGAGACAACGGTACTCGAAGTCCTCCCTCCCCCCGGGGAAAGGCGTCACATGATTCTGACATCACGGCTGAACGAGTCTGATCGAACTCGATGAATGTGACAGTGTTCGTATGTGTCGTACTGTTGCGTTCGTTGTTTATTTTCTCATTACAAACGTGAAAGAAAATAATACAACTACGTTCTGAGTCAGTAATGAAATAGATTGACATCTCGCAAAAAACGATCAACTACATAATTAATGATTAATTAATTCTTAACTCTTTCGAATGTCGCAATTAATATTAATTGATATTTTACATGATTCTTTAATGTTAAAATTTATGCTGTTTAAATGAAATATACATGAAAATATATAGTCAATTTCAATTTAATTTCTTTTTAAGTTCAGTAACAAAATATATTCAAAATGGATGTGTATTAATAGTGTTATAAAATTGTAGAAATATGAATATTAATAATACGTATGGAGAAATGTTATTGACGTTCAAGATTTATGAAAATTGTATTTCTATAATTGGGGAACGTGGTGTCCATATTTATTAATATTGTATTTATAAAGATAATTGTAAATATATAACATAATGACCTCAAATAAAAAAATATAATTGAACATATAGTCATAACATCAGATATGTAGATAACACGTCAATCATTTGTATTTGACCAGATTTGATTATTTTTGTGGATCTAGTTCCAACATTTATTGTTCGTCAGCGTAGAGGGCGTAAGAAAACCAGTTGTTTAAATGTGAGACACGAAACCCCATATGGTGATTGGTCTACTCCTATACCTCGTCTGTGGAGATACTGCCAGCCTTACGGGAGAATGTGTCGCTCGAAAAATACAGTGTTTTCTACCGCCGTCTAGGATAGATTTTGACTGGAGTAAGAAACAGAAGGCCAACGACGGTATCTCCTTGGTGCAGAAGACCACTAAGGAAATTCTCGTTGGTGAGAAGGCGAATCATCACGGAACCATATCGATTATGAAATGTTACATTCTCCGTCGAACGTATTCGAGTTAAACAGATATTTTTTTTAGTGTTGCTTTTTAAGGTTTAAAGTATTGAAAGTAAAACTAACATCAAGGACAAAAAATTCGTAGAAATATTTTTCGTAAGAAAGTGTTAAAGCATAATTTTAGGAAAATCAATTTCTACTTCAATTTTTTTTTTAATATTTCATGAACAATTATAATTATAATTATGAAAGATGAAAAAAAATTTCGAGGTTCGAATAAATCCGCTTCGAATAAAAATTATCTTTATTCTTTGGATAAATTCTCGTCGAATAAAATTATTTATTCGATACTCGTCGAATAAAGATACCTTTTTTATTCGAACCTTCGAATAACGAATAAAGATAAAGTATCTTTTATTCGAATCGTTATTTAAATAATTTTTTATCTAAATAATGCCCAACTCTTTTTTTCTTTTAAACATGTTTGTTGCATAAGTGAATTGTACAGTCTTATAAATGGTAACAACAAAGATTCAAAAAATACTACTCAGTATTGCATGTTTATCTAATTGTTCGCTTGTATACGAATCTCTTAGATATACAGTCTTTGGAAAGTGGTTGGTGTAATACTGAATTATAACGACTAGTCATTTATTAAGTAAGTAACGCTTAAAGGCTATGTGGAGTTCGAGTGATGGAAACAAGAAATAGAAATTTTTATTTGAAAAACCCCCGTGTCAGTCTTTGGTTGTGCTTATCTTAAAACTAACTTAGATTTGACTTAAAAGCTAGGTTAACTTAAAGGAAATAATGACAAAGAAGGAACGTATTTACAATATTTACATATGTACATGGGAGGGGGCCTGTAGTCGTTTAGGCCTTAGTAACTTAGAGATGTGCCAAAGTTATTTGCTAGACTCAGGGCTGGCGTAGGTTTCTAGCTTTTCGGTCACGGAGCTCGCTTAGGTGGGCGTCGTCTGGTTCGAGCCACCAGTATTTTTTAGTATCTATACGGTGATAGTCATTGTAGTCTGATAGGGGGATGGTTCTGGAGTATGTGAAGCTATTTCTATTTGTTTCGAAATCAAGGGGGTGGTACGAGATGCGTTTGTTAGCTTTGTTTCTTTTCCAGTGATAGATTAGGTCTACGTTCTCGGTGTTCTGAATCAAGCCTGTTTTATCGCAGTGAAGGAATGCCTTTTTTTTTATCGTGAGGAAATGCTTTCCCATACCCCGACTCCCTGAGGGAAGCCGGGATTATGTGGGACTACCCCGAAGGGCTACCCACTAAACCCTCACGCCCACCTAAGCTACAAGGGAGGTGCCTGGATCACGCGAGTACTCAACAGGACACCCCCCAGCTAACATTACAACCCGAGGGAGGGGGTTAGCCTCCCCCATTGCCCACACTATAAGACTCCGGGCGGAGGGACCCATCCCTGGAGCCTTCGGATTGAGCTTCCCGAGCTTCAGCTCGGTCCACCCACAGCTCCCGGTGCCTTCGTGCCCCACTCGGAGCCCGTGTCCCGAAGGAACCAGCCCCGGCCAGAGCAAGAAGACGCCGCCACCGGAAGGAAGGGTCGTCGGAGGAGCGATCCGGCTCGCCCCGACCCTTCCTACTCAAACCCCCCACGACCCCCCCCCCCGGGGGGGGGGGACGGACCGACACCCCCCACACCGAGACTAATCCCGGGGGTGGCGTCCTATCACGGGTAGGAGCTGTGATCCCCCGGAGTCCCAGGTCAGCTCCCACCCCGGCCCCCCAAATTCACCGCACCCTCTGGCGGGGGCACTTCAGGGAGCGGGATGTCTCCCCGCGCCGACCCCACTCCGCCCCCACTGCCGCGGGCACAAGTTGGCGCGGGGGCCGCCCCCGCGCCCAATCCTCCTCGCGGAGCCCGGGTCCCGTTCCCGGGCCCGCTCGGAGGCCTCCTTCTGGGACATAATGTCCTCGCAGAAGGAGGCCACCGCCATCACGACTCCTCGCTGGCGACCATGTGGTCGACCACGGTCGGCAGCGAGAGGTCCCACCCGCCCACTGCGACTCTAAGGACACGGCGCGGCTCGGCCCAGGCCGGGCACTCCTCTAAGGTGTGCCGCGCCGGATCCACATCTTCGTCGCAGTGGTAGCACTGCGTGGTAGTCTCCCGCCCCATCTTATGCAAGTACTCTCCGAAGCAACCGTGACCGGAGAGCACCTGCGTGAGGCGGAAGGTCAACCTTCCCCGCCTCCTGCACCATGTATCGAATATGGGCAGGAGGGCCCGGACAATCGGACGCGCGGAGGGTGCCAATTGCTCCCTCCACTCCGTGAATACGTCCGCCCGGGCCTGGCGTTTCTGAGCGCCGAGCTCCTCAATCTCCCCGCACGTGAGTTCCACCCTCTGCGGGCGGCGAAACGAGCGGGCGACATGATATAATTTCGCCCGCTCCGCCGCTACCAAGTGCAGTGGTGGAACCACGGTGAGGAGACCCGCCACCTCACCAGAGATGGTGCGGTACCCCCGTTTGGCCCGCAGGGTGCAAGCGGTGCCACACGGGGGCCTCATAAAGGGTAATCGACCGCACCACCTCCATATTTAGGCGGCGGACTTTTGACTCCGGCCCCCCGATATTTGGCAGCAGCCGCGCAAGTGCGGATGCTGTCCTCTCTAATCGAGGGGCGAGGAGCTGGAAATGCTCCACGTAACGCCAGTGGCCGTCGATGACAAGGCCAAGGTATCTCATGCTGGGCCCGATCTCGACGGAGGTCGCAGCGACACGAATCCAGAGGTCCCGACCCCGGGGCGGCCGCCACGACCGAGACGATCCACACAGACAGATCGCCTAGGTCTTTGCGGCGGCCACGGTCAGCCCCATCCTCCGGACTCGTCCGACCACGCAGTCCAGGGCAGCCTCTGCCAGGTGCCTGGTTCTCCTCCAATCCTCCCCCTTGGCGTAAACCAGGGTGTCATCTACATGACAGATGACACCCGTGTCCGGGGGGAGGACAACCCGCAGCACCGCGTCGAATGCCAGGTTCCACAGGAGCGGCCCAAGGACTGACCCCTGCGGAACCCCGCGGCGCATCTCCCTCGTATGCACGGTCTTGTACCGGCCGGTAAACACCACCTTTCTGCCGCGGAGGTAGTCACCGACCACCTCCCGGAGATAGGGGGGCACCTGGAAGTATTCCATCGCCCCCGCTATCTCCTTCCAGGGCAGGGAGTTGAATGCGTTGGAGATGTCCAACGACACTGCAATCAACACCCTGCCCTGAGCGACAGCCTATTCACGGAGGAAGCGCAGACGCTCCAACGCGTCTATTGTGGAGCGCCCCCTCCTGAACCCATACTGGCTGTCGCTAAGGTCGGGACCACCCCGCGACAGGTGCTCGACGAGACGGGCAGCAATTATTCTTTCGAACAGCTTGCCCGCCTCGTCGAGTAAACACACCGGCCGGTATGCAGAGGGAGACTCTGCGGGTTTCCCCTCCTTGTGGCGGAGAACCAGTCACGAATTCTTGCACACGGTGGGGAAAACTCCTCGGCGCAGGCTCGCGTCCATGACGCTCCTGAACGGCGGGGCGAGGACTTTCATGGCTAAGGCCATTACACCACCGGGAACCCCATCGGGGCCGGGGGCCTTCTTGCCCCCAGCCCGGAGCCCCCGGACGGCCCGGTCAAACTCCCCTTCGTTAACCCGGAGCTCGTACGACCATTCAATGGTCGGCCCCGGGGCGCGTTCCCTCCTCACCCCCTCCCCTTCACTGGAGGGAAAGAAGGTACTCACGACGCGCCCCAAGAGTTCCTGGTCTAACCTCTCCGTGACCAGGGACGCCCAGGGGCGGAGCTTCCCAAGCACCGCCTTGTATGGGCGCCCCCATGGGTCGTCACAGAGGCTGAGCAGGAGTTCTTCCCAGGCGTTGGCCTTAGCAGCGGCTATAGCACTCTTGAGGGCCACGGCCGCCAATCTGTACTCCCTGTACAGCTCGGCGACCATTGGCTCCGCGTCGCCGCCGAGGAAATGGCGGCGACGGGCGCGGGTGTACTGGCGGCGGGCTCGGCCCGGTCACCAGTATGCTGACTTTCTCGGGGGCTAAGCTTGGACCTGGGGCATTGCCATGTCGCAAATCATTTGCAACGTGTCCCGGATCCAAGCCGCCCCATCTTCCGCCCCGCGCTCCCTGGCCGAAGGCCAGGCGGAGTCGATAATAGCGGCCCTCAGTAGGTCCCCGTCTAGTCGTTTCAGCGCCCATCTGGGGGCTGACGGGGTGCCACGTCGGAGGGGCGTGTCCACCGGCGGGTCCGAGGCCACCGCCACGTCCATCAGGACGTAGCAGTGGTCCGACAACGTTTCTCCTTCCCAGACCCGCCAGTTGGACACACGCCGAGAGGCGGCGCCGGTCGCGAACGAAACATCCTCTATCGACCAGCCGTTCGACCTCACGCACGTAGGCACGGAGCCCCGGTTTAACAACCGGGGCTCCATCCCCTCTGCCCAGTCTTCTAGGACTCCGCCTCGGTCGCTGGTCCCGGGGTTTCCCCATGTGGTGGACCTCGCGTTGAGGTCCCCCAGGACCAGCACCGGACCGGCTGTATATGGGGCTATCATTTGCCCCAGCCGGTCCAGGCGGAGTCGTAACTGGGTGAGCTGTAGCACCCCACGACCAGAAATCTTCCCCACTTTACCATAACCATCCCACTGCCCCGTTCGACCACGGAGCAGGGGGGCACAGTCGCCGCGTGGCGACGCCACCACACCGCCACGGAACCGTCAGCGTCCCCGAACCAGTGTGGATGGTCGGGGACCCTGTACGGCTCCGTGACCACGGCCAGGCCAACCCTCCACTCCTCCAGGCACTGGATCATCAGGTCTTGTGCCCGGCGGCAGTGGTTGAGGTTGGCCTGGAGTACCGGGAGAGGGGACATGCGCGGAGTGTGGGCCATTAATTGGCCATCGCGATGGTCCCCTCCTTAGCCGCCGGCGAGGTTGGTGGGGGGCATGTAACCCACGCTCCGCTGGTGGCCGCCTTCACCACCATCTCTACAGGTTCCTTGGCGGCGGGGGTGGTGGGAGCGGCTGGCGCCCCTCTAACGGTCCCCTTCGCCGCGCTTTGGGGGGGGGGGGCACTCCGCTAGCCCCCCTTCCGCCCTTTTTCGCTTTTGGAGGCGGGGAGCACGCCTTGCTCCCCGCCTTGCGGCCTGCCGGTCTGCCCAAGGCCGCACAAATGAGGCAGTGCGGGGGCGCTTTGCAGTCCACCGCCCGGTGCGTGGCATCCCCGCAGCGGTAACAATGACCGTTGCGGTCGACCTCTTCAGTGCACCGCTGCTGTACGTGGCCTGGGGCCATTTAGCGGAAGCACTGCAACGGTCGTGGTGCCAGCACCACCTGGGCGGTGCACCACCCAA
>CM052140.1:1286301-1382206 GCA_028454255.1 Halictus ligatus | reverse complement strand
TTCGTAATTTTTTGTTGAGCATGGTGCGACTAAAAATTAATTTGGTTTGTAGGATCTTTTGACCATCTTATTCGAATTTATCTTAAAAATCAACAAAAAAATGATTTAAAAATATAGAACATATTTCAGTATACGAGATCAAACCCGATTTAAAAAAAATTTCTAGTCCAAATTTCGCATTCATATTTTCTTAAGTTTAAAAGTTGTAGCAAAATGTGCATCTCGCCGAACCGGAAATCGATTGCGGTTCAGGCGCTTGAAATTTTGGTAATGTAACGACGGTACATCTGTGCGGGGCCAAGCCGGCGGAGGGGTTTGCCTCCACCCCCGCCACGTGTGACGGCGTCCCATGATTTTGGTATCACGACTGGACGAGTCTGATCGAGATCGATGAATGTAATTGTGTTCGTACGTGTCGTACTGTTGCGTTCGTCGTTTATTTTCTCACTACAAACATCAAAGAAAATAATACAACTACATTCTGAGTCACATAGATTAACATCTCGAAAAAACAATCAACTACATAATTATTGATTAATTAATTCTTAACCCTTTCGAATTTCACAATTAATATTAATGGATATTTTGCAAGATTCTTTAAAGCTAAAATTTATATTGCTTAAATAAAATATACATGAAAATATATAGTAAATTTCAATTTAATTTCTTTTTCAAACTCAGTTACAAAATATATTCAAAATGGATGCGTATTAATAGTGTTAAAAAATTATAAAAATACGAATAATAATAATAATACGCATGGAGAAATGTGTATAAACTGTATAAAATAAATGTATGAAATTTTATTTATATAATTTGAAAACGTGATATCTATAATTATTTAATATTGTATTTATTATTAATATTGTATTTGTAAGAATTAATATTATATTTTTTATGACATCAAATAAAAAAATATAATTTGAACATATAGTCATAACATCAAATATGTAGATAGCGTCAATCATTTGTATTTGACCAGATTTGATCATTTTTGTCGATGTAGTTCCAGCATTTATCGTTCGTCAGCGGAGAGGGCGTAAGAAAACCATTTGTTTACATGTGAGACATGAAGCCCCATATGGTGAGTAGTCTACTCCTATACCTCGTCTGTGCTGGCAGTCTTTAAGAATCTCTCGTCGGTGTGTCAGGTCTATTCCTATATCTCATCTGTGCTAGAACATTTTCTACAGAGTCGGTAATTCAGAACCGTAGCCAGAAAAATGCCACAATTGCACATGCTGTGTGTCATGGAGAACAGCAGAGAAACTATCTGCTAAAGTACTAGCTTGGAGGGAAAGAGAATGTGTGAGAGTAATTGAATGCGGTTTGTTTACGCGTACGGTACTCACTATAGAATGCTACGGTAGAAGAAGCGCTTGTCACAATCATCGTACTCTACGGCTTGTATTTATTTGTCTTCATTCATATACCAATATTTTCTTTATTTTACATCAGATTTTAAATTATTTTTTTATCGATATCATAACTCTATATCGCATTTGCAACTATCTTTAAGAAAGTATCTGCAAACATGAAAAATATAGGGAGGTAAATGTGCAAACCATACAAATTTTTATTAATACGCGAACGTAAACATTTTTGCACATATGTTTATTTTACGTGACTAATGTAAAGTCGCCGTAATGTAAGACTATCCTGCGATGAACAACCCCTGACGAAATAATAGAAGACGGTGGTTGTCAGGAAAACTGTTGATCGGCTGACACTATTTATATTACTGTAGATAATTGTATTAGTTATTGTAAAATAAAACTGTGTTATACAGGGTGTTCGACTAGAGGTGGGAGAAAATTTAAGGGGTGGTTTTCCATGACAAGATAAGACGAAAATGAAGAATGAAGAATTTACGATTTCGTATTCATTTTTTAGCTATTAACAATTAAAAATCCGCCTAGAATGCGGCAATCTGACCAATAGAGATGTACATTGCGTACGTCATGAAGGTGCGCGGTAGTATTAAGTGACAGATATTTTGTGTGCCTCACAAGAACTCACAAGAAGGAGTTTTAATTGATAATAACTAGAAAATGAAGCCGAAATCGCAATTTTTATTCTTCATTTTCGTCATAAATTGTCTTGAAGAACCACCCCTGAAATTTTCTCCCACCTCTAGTCGAACATCCTGCGTAATGCAACGGAGCGCGACGCGATGATATCCGCGAGGTGGCGACGAAATTCGCAGCATCATTTTCCAGGAGCAATTATACATATTGTATATTTTATATGCATTTCAGGCAACAACATATGTAGTTTGAAAAAATGTTTGAAAATTCTTGTCATATTATCATTACATTGTAATCTAATTTTAAAAAATACGTTGAATTATAACATATGTATGTATAAGTAATAGTGCCCAGTGTGCTTGTATAGGCAATAGTGAACAGTCAAATGTATGTACCCGGGAAGCAATTTGCTATGAATTTGCCACCAAAAGTCTACAAATTCCGATCCATCTGTTTCCGCATTTCGCTCGGAATATGTCGACAAGGTTTCGTGCCAAATTCATAGAAAATAGGGAACAATTCTGCTCCAAGTATGATTTGATACCACATGGACAAGTATTTTGCTCGCAAAATGTGATACAAATATTGCGCAAAATTTGCTCGAAAAAGCACTTGGCTAACGGGGTATTTTCATATACATATGTATGAAAAATAACTATAGAAGCAACATTATTCAAGCTCGTTGAATCTTTGAGGGAAATTTGCAAGAAAATTTTCAGTAGATACTACTCTATTCCACGTTATTATGCAACTTATATCATGGTTAAGCTTTTTTGGTCGAAAAATAACTGCCAGTCGATTGGGCATAATTTCATAATAGAATTGCAAAGTGTAAAAAAAATTTTATTTTGATCAGCAGCAGTGGTCGACAGATGCATAGCTGACTGCCATTTAATAGCTAAATCAAATTATCAACTACTATTAATATTATCATACTGGGAATATCGCCAATCGATTGGAGATGTTTTCCGATAAAAATAAGTTCAGACGCGCCATGAATCAAATATTGACATGGAGTAAATTAGTATTTACTGAAAAATTTGATAACAAACAGTTTCGGTGGCAAATTCTTTGCGGTAGCGTGCAAATATACGTGTTATGTTGTTGTTTATGGTTTCACATGCAAGGAACATCATGACAGAATGAGTAGCTGAAGAAAACTAAAAGCCAAACGCAGAAAAAGCATACAAAAATAATAAACTTTCAATAAAATTGTAGTAAAACCAGAATTAAGCTTTTTCATTCCAATGCTTTATTTTTCTGTCTCGCATTGTTTAAATAATTGTGCTAATACAATTTAGGAGATAGTATCGTGATCACTTTTTGACTGCTTCTTATTATTTTTGCATTAAAGCAGTAAAAAGCATTATATTTGCAAATCAACAAAATATTGCAGCTGAAATGAAATATACGTATACACGTATGTTAAACTATATTTATAATTTAAAATGTTAATATTTAAACTCACAAAAGTCTATTTAAAAAGAAGAAAAAACAAATAAGGAATTATACACGCCAATTACGTAGAATTTGTTATGATATACCTAATTCAAAGTATGTAGAGATACGACTAACAATAAGTTCTTAAATAAATATGTACATATGTGAGGATAGAAACTGTATTAACCTATAGTTGAAATGAAGTATACAATAGTCGATTCTTACTACCTAACAGATTTAGGTTCATAAACTACCGTTAAAGTTACTATGTATACGTTTTAGAATCGCATGATAACATACAACAATGGCAATATAAACCTAGTAATGTAACATACATAAATTAACATAATTGAAACAAAAAAAAATAGTCGAAATGCGATATCTTGGATTTTTAATTGTGAAACATTACAAATAACAGACTGTAACGAAAGAATCATAGAATAGCGCAGCACATACTATTTAAATATATACATAACCAATTACGTGAGGAGAGTTCATTTTTGTCGATAATTAATCATTAATTAATTCTCGATATTTCAACTCAATAGTTAATTAATTCATTTAATTGATGCTCTCTGATATAATATCAGTGTCTTTCACTAAGTAACTCTACAGCATTAACACAGCTGAGCATAGAACCGTTTTGAAAGTAAAATTAATCGTGCGAAACCTATTCTTGCACATGAATCATAAAGATTTCGCAATTATAACGTCATAAATGAATCATAGGGTGTCCATCAGTGAGGCGTGCATTGTAAAACCCTTTCTACTTTTGAATAAACTGTAAAATATTTTATAAAATAAGTGTGCTTGCACATTTCACCCTGATTTGGTCGAACCGATCTTGCAAACTAAGAAGTTTTTATTATCCACTATTATTTGAAAATTAACAACTTTGCGAAATCACGTAGATAATGGCACTTCCGCGGCGTAGTTCCAAAGGAACACCGTGTTCTTAGTTTACATAGAATGACGATTTCGTTGTTTTTTTTTCAACGCGGAATTTCCATAACCGTTATGCCGGCGTGAGATAATGCAAATAATTAACCACCAATAAAGCATTTCCGGGCTGGTTGTGCAACAGAGTGTGTGTGGACGCGCGTGTTTGTGTACGCGACGAGCGTGCATCGCGAGAAAATCACTTCACGTGAACATTCAAGGTTCGATTAAAATCATCCACCTTTCGCTTCGACGTAATTGACGGATTGAAGATGCATTTACTATTTCTTGGAGTTCGCAATGACCGTCAACATTGTTTCTTTGTGACATAGGTAGCCTTGGCACCACCCACTAACTATTATCATTCAATAAATATCTTCTTGACTTTATCATAATACATGTAGTTTGCACGATCATGTTTGTTTTTATGAAAGATCATCGTCAGTTTCATAATGTTAATCGTAATCAGTACAATGACTGTATAATGCTGAGCGATAACTATATTACTGGAAATGGAGTAAATCATGTGCTTAACGAATTATAACGTCAGAATTAAGAATTATCGTGGGTATACAACGTGAGGTATTGTACGCTACACAACGATATAAATAGATTTGCCATAATGTATAAAATATATGCAATTCTCTGCAAAATAATATGCAATTTAAAAAAGTAAGTCCCGCAAGTTAAAAAAAATTTACATTTTTCGTTAATGTTTTTTGATGAAAGATAATGAAAATATCCTTTAGTTTTCAAATTTCAAAAAAAAATTTTTATTTTGGTCTATTTTCTTTCAATTCTGTTTTGAAAACCCGCTTGCTTTACGAAAAAAGTAATACGACATAAAAGACGCACCCTGTCCAGATCTACAAGTTTTGTTCACCATAGTTTTTGATACAGTCAATAATGTAGAAGGTATTCGAGAAAAACGATTTTATGAGCATTTAATTAGTTATTTTATTGTTTAAGAGTTCAGGAGCACATTATCCCGCTATCCGTGTGTGCTCAAATTTTGCACAGATTTGTTTTTATTAATTGGAACAACCCGGGGGGGGGGGGCATATACAAAATTCTAAAATCGAAAATAAGAGCAATCCTAATGTACACATGTACGAATAATTGTAGTAGGTAATTTTTTGTATCGTTGGATGATTACCGCATTGTAAGTTAGTCGGTAAGGGATCTGGATGACAATGGTATCAACCATGCCTTTGTCAACCATAACATAAAGTAACATAATTCACCTTGCGGTTTCGACAATCGATCGACAATTTGCATACGATGAGTTCCCTTATAACACGCATTGCAAACTTAATTTATATGGTGCACACACACACGCGCACGCACACACACACACACACACACACACACACACACACACGCACGCACGCACGCACGCACGCACGCACGCACGCACGCACGCACGCACACACACACATATATATCTACAGCGTGTTAAAAAAAATCATTCAATATTTATATGGTATATAAAACACTCTCTGCTGAGTAAAAAAGCCTTAGTAAATATAGGTCAAAAGGTCAACCCTTTTCTCAGATATGAACATTTTTTATGCATTAGCATAAAAATTTTTAGCATTATGATCAACTTACATCCATCGCTGACGCTGACTTCAGTGTTTATAAAGCGCGTTCTGACAGTCCTCATTCAAGTGGCGACAGGAGATTTCATCCGGAATCAATCAGTTGTGCATCGAAGGTAGGAGCACATGTGGAAAATCTTCTGTAAATATTAAAAGGCCAGTAGTAAATGAACGAAAATGTTTATATCTCAGAAACGGTTAACCTTTCGACCTATGTTTATTACGGCTTTTTTACTCAGCACAGTGTGTTTTATATGCCATATAAATATTGAATGGTTTTTTTAACACCCTGTATACAGGGTGTCTGTCTATAAATGTGAGAGCAAATATTTCGTAACTGCTTGAAGTTTTGATTTCAATTGAAAGTTTTAATTTTAAAAAACGATGGTGACCTTCTCAACTCGCAAAGGTCACGTGTAAAAAAAAAAGTATTTTACATGCACTTTATAGCAGACTAAAAAACGTGCAAATTTGTCTGATTAAACTTTCTTGTAACTTTAACCAGTTATGAAATATTTGCTCTGACATTTATAGACGGACACCCTGTGTATGCATACATATACATATAGATGGTGTCTCAAAAATGTTTTACTTACGTGAAAGAAGAGGCTCCTGGGGTCATTTGAAATAACTTTTTCCTATGCGAAAATGTTCCCCGCAGTGTTGTTAAGGAGTTATTAACGGAAAACATGGATCAATCACAACCTGGATATAGCGGATGGAGTCTGGCTCGGCCAATGCCAACGTCGCGCTCAGGGGGATTCGCCGCCGAACCGGAATTTCTCCGCTGTAGTGGCGCTCTGATTGGTCCATGTTTTTCGTTAATAATTCCCAAACAAAGCTGCAGTAAACATTTTTGCAAAAGAAAAAGTTACTTCAAATGACCGAATTAACCTCCTCTTTTAATGAAGTACAACATTTTTGGGACACCCTGTATATAATACGCTAAAACATTATTGTAAGCAAAAAGAGTTGTATTTATTTATAAGCGACAAAACGTATTAACCCTTCAAGTAACGAATTAAATACATTGATTTATTTCGGTATGGTGTAAAACCAACTAAATCGGCTCTCCTATTTTTAACGATTTGTAAAATAATTTTGTGCCGATGTTATCACGGAATCTAATGAAAATACAGTGAATTCTAGATGTATGTCAACAACGCGGGTCTTGCCAGCGTCGCGTACTGTCTATGAGACATACCCGAGTCGTGTTATGTTTACAACTCCTCGGCGTCCGAGGCCTCTCGTGCTTCGTGGCCCGTCACGGGGTATCCCTGCGGTAGTGGGGATAATTCCACGACGTTTATCATCCAGGCCTTGGCGACATATATATATATATATATATATATATATATATATCTTTAATTTATATATATATAAATCACTACACACTTATGAGCGCCCCACAAATATTGTAAACGTGATAATAAGTACTGTTCTGCCGTACAAGAAGTTCCTCGAGACGACACGGAGACAAGAAGGGTCCTCGCTTGCACGCAATGGTTAGGCTTTGACGTCACAGACTTTAGCCAATAATTCGGCTAGAACCGAAAGTTCGTGCGGAATGACCCAATTGGACGACTTACAGCCGCATTCATGCCGAATACTTGTCAGGAGACTTCTTGCGAGGCACGCAGAGTATATCATTTTTGTGTTGACCTTGAAGTGAAAGATCGGAAATGGTTTAGACTGTATAAGGTTAATCTATTCACGATATGTATAAAAGAACGGCGACCTTGTTCTACCTAATTACTGGCATGACCCGGAGAATCAATTAACGTTACGATTACTTTTATTACACAATTAACAAAGATACTAGTTTTAGTCGACCAGTTGTAAATTCACGATGAGAAAAATGTACATTCCGTGTGCTGCCTTGTAGGAACAAAAAGAATGCTCGCATCATTTTTGTTGCCAGAAGAGTGGGACTCTTTCGGATCTGGCGTAGATTATCGAAGATCGAAAGAAGTCATCGATGCTGAAGCATTACAGACCAGCAGGCCTATAATAACGCGTCATTTCCCTCAGACTCGATAGCTATAATTCAACGCAAAATTGAATCTTTAATTACGTATATCCCTACACGACGTCCATTAGCTGGCGCCAGTCAGAAAACAAGAATAACAGATGGGTGCAAATAAGCTAGCACGGACCAGCCTGTCAGCCGCCACCATCGCGGATTTATTCTACGCTATACGTTTCCTACGTCTTCTTTCGCGTGCTTGCTCGCGGAAACGCTTGCTTCCTATTCGAAAATAGCACCTCCGCTACTCGAGGTTGCCGTTGATTATCTCTTCTATGAAATAATACGTCGGAGACAGAATGTCGTTTACAATCGCGTATTTCTTCCAGTTGATTATAAGTCAATCCTTTGCCATTTGTTTGTTCCTGCCTGCGACGATAACAAATCTCATACCCTTTTTATCATAAATTATGGAACAATTTAAGAGATAATGTTTTTCAACGTTTCTCTCTCGGTATATAATGAATACGATTTTTAACATAAAATATCACCGGTTCAGGTAATACGAGATAGATTGTTCCAAAAGTCAAGGTAAATCTACACTGTTTCACTTTGGACGCACATCGCGTCTAAACCATCTACAGTACAAGTGAAAGATGAAAGCTGGAGCTATATTGTTCATTGATCGAATTCGATTCACTAATAAGTCTCAAAATGTTGGCAAGTAAATTAGCAAGTGACGGGATTAAATTAAAACTTTAGATCTGGCAGAAGAATGTCGTAAAGTATTGGAAAAGAGAAAGAAATGTCGACATCGTCTGGTTACTAATGTGTATGCATTGGTAATTATTCACAGATAATGAAATTTATCGATACCAATTGTTACAGCGAATGGTTATTACCCTAGGTTTCAGTTTGTTAGGTGCGCGGACGAAACTGATGCGAAATCTGGGAACCGCTAGGACTATATAAAGCATCCCAAAAATGTTGTACTTCCTTGAAAAGGATGATTCCCGAGGTTATTTGAAATAACTTTTTCCTGTTCGACAATGTTCTCCGCGGCTTTATTCAGGAATTATTAACGCAAAATACGAACGAATCAGAGCACGTCTATAGCGAGCGTATTACGACTGAACATTGGACGAGCTGGAATCCGTCTGCTGTAGCCGCGCTATGATCGGTATGCGTTTTTTGTTGATAACTCCTTAATAAAGCTGCGGAAAACATTTTCGCAAAGGAAAAAGTTATTTCAAGTGACCTTAGGAATCGCTCCTTTAAGGAAGTACAACATTTTTGGTACACACTATAGACGTCGAGGACGAATCTGACGCGAAGTCTGGGACCCTCTAGGAATGGAGTCAAGCGCAGACGAACCCGGTGCGAAACCAGGAAGCTACAGAAGAACGAAACTGCGTAAACGAACCCAATTCGAAATTGGGGAAGCGGTGGGAGGTTGGATGACTCACAGACATAGAAATGGCAGAATAGCGAAGGCATTTGCTGACATTGTGGGAAGCGAAAGAGCAGAGAGATTTAAGCGGATCGGTGTATGTAGAGAATGAGGAAGAGATGACGGATCGTGAGAAAACAAGGAGGAAATCATGAAAGAGGAAGTGATGATACAGCTTACAATCAGAAGATTAAGGCGAGGAAAAGCGACCACAGTGGATAATATAGAAAATAAAGCGTGGAGACTGATACTGGAAGACGTAGGTGAGGAATACTTACACATGACTAAGAAAATATAGAGAGGAGATGGGTTCCCCGAGGATTGATGGACAGATTCAATCTTTCCGACATTTAAAAAAGATGAGAGAGATTAGGTAATCAATCACAGAGCGTAGGATAAGGGACCCAATTACTGTGTCTGTATTAATTATATTTATTGTTAAAGCACAATGAATATTAAGAAAGGTATATTCAATTTTTTTCATGAAAATCAGTTGTATATATATATATATGTTATGTATCTTTTTTTATATATTAATAATACATTAAAAATAAGTGTAACTAATATACGCACAGTAATTAGTACCCCCACAGCAATTGGGTCCGTATGCTATGTTGGAGTAATTCGTGACCTGTAGCTGTGGGAATTAGCTCGAGCGACCGTCAATATGTACAATTTCATTTCGATATACGACGACGTTTTTTATTTCGAAATAAGAAAATCACTATCCTTTCTTCATCTTTATCCGAAATAAGACGAGAGTCTGTCCCGAGCCATCGGTAGTGAAATATCAGTGTGGGTCAGAAATAACTCTGGCATAGGTTTAGAACTCGCAGGAGTCCGAGGGTTAATTCGACATATAAAATTTATGCAAGTATTTTGAATTGTAAGCTGATCGAGGAAGTGGAAGGGTGTCAGTTTCTGACAAAACTGTTAGAAGACAATTTGATTTCAGAAGAGGTAGAGGGACAATGGGTGCTGTGTACATACTCAACTATATAAAGATATTTGCCTTCTTTGCTGGTTTGAAAGGGACATTTGACACGTTCGACAGAAGAGAGCTTCTGAAGATGCTGGAAAAATTGAGAAATAAACGAAAGAGAAATAAACGAAAAGAAATTAATGCAGTAAAATCATGTATGATCAAATAAACAAATTCGTAACAACAATCGTTGGTAAAAGTTCATATTCTAATTTAATGAAAAAAAAAGTGTGTTGGAGCACCCAGTGAGATCTCCCGATGCGAACATAATAGAGAACTATGACAGTGTTTTGTCGATATATGTCCAAAATACGGGCCTATCCAGGGACATATATCAGCTAGAGGAGTGTAAACATAATACGGGGCGGTTGTATCGGTGTCAAACCTGTACTAATCCAATAACAAAACTTCTAATGAATATGATACCAAATATGATATATATAATTCTGATATTTACTTGCATAATGAACAATTGCAGTTTCTTCCCATTACAATTATATTAACGGTAAATTGTGTTAAATATCCGAAAAACTATTTAAGTCGTACCTAAGCGTTTGTTGGATATATGAAATATGAAAAATATTTCTTTCAAGAATTTTCAATAAATTCTTCATATGCGTATCATCATTTTTTCGCGCCGATACTTTAATATTTCTGTGTATATTTAAAAAATATGACTTTTCTTTCAATGTTTGTATACTGATAGGTTGTATTTTGCAATTAAAGTATATGTACCACTGAAAAATGTTACTTCATTATATGCAATTTTATGAGAACCTTAAATAAATCGGGTGTGGCATCTTTTTGTCGCGGAGTGTATGCCAGAAAATCAATGAGTATGAGTGGAAAATCAATGATTTCACTAAATATGACCAACAGAGATACAAATGAATTTTCTATACTTCTAAGAGATTCTACAAAATAAAAGTAACCTTAGCATCCCTAACTTCGGCGTGTAAACACATAGTGTTATTAGGAGAGATCAAAGTCGTCTCTATTTACAATATAATAATTACGAGTTAGTTTCGACGATCTCAATTGCTATTTCTATGACGAGAAAAGATTTCTACAGGGAAGTTCCGCAGTCCCTAACGAAAAGGTCACGTACAGCAGGATGTCCAAATCGATTATTCCACAGTAGACTGCTTGTTAATGAATTTGTTGGATCGCGTGAATGTCAGTTCGCATTCACGATAGTTGATTGATAACCGGTCGGCCAAATGTTTGATCGATCTGCATTGGCATTGACCTTAACACGCCACGGTCGACCATCTCGAGTAGCGAGGAAAAAACTTGAGAATCGTTCAGCTTACACAGTATCGCTACGATCCGTATTGCGTAATCTACAATTTTATACAAATTAACTTACGATAAGCGTGATCACCGTCTTGGTAATTGTTGCCTTGCAGATCCGCTATTATAGATAATCACTTTTGAACCGGCGCAGCGCGGCAACGTGAAGCATAAAAGTTTTGTAAGCATAAGCTTTATAGGTTTTGTATTCGGAAATTTCAAAAAACGAAAAATGTGTTGCATAAATCGTGTTTTGTTTATATATTTTTGGTGACTTCGTTTCCATTTTCCGTTTTGCAAAGAAACCTAAAAAATATGCTTTTTTACGCACATCCTATCGTTCTCCAAGTTCCACGTCAAGTGCATTTCTAGATTCCACAAAAATTCAACTGAAATTCGTACAAAAGAGGATGTTATCTTGCCAATCTGAAATGTTACCTAATGAATTGAAGATTTTTAAACCTTCGTTACTAGCGCAGTCAAAACACAATTGACAAATCGAATGGAAAATGGTAGTGTTACAAAATCTTCGGAATTATATAATTATGGCAATGAGGAAATCGTTGTTGAAAATGGTGAGAGATCGCAGAAAAGCGAAGCGAAATCAAGGTGATCGTTCTACAGGCTTGTACGAGATTCTTCAGCGTGCAAGTTCAAGGCTCCTTAAGCGATACGGATACCTGCAAGGCCATCGAGTGTGCAAATACCATGATTATAAGCGCGTACAGGTGCAGTCGCTTTCTCATTGTCGAAAGATGAGACAGGATTGACGTGAAACAGCGCATGAATCAAAATTCAAAATTCTCAAAACGTTTATGTGACAATGAGCGCAATCCTTTGAATAACATCTCGTCAAATAATGTCATGGTACGCGCCCACCTGTTTTCGGTGTTTTCTTTCATTCCGATCAATAATTTCTTTGGCGTTACTCGACGTGAACAACAAAATTAATCGTCGACAGATTGTAAGTCGTTTGGCCAAGCACGAAAAACAGAGGTCCCAACCGATATATGTCCCTGGGTAGACTTGTGTTTTGGACATACATCGAGTACTGATATATTGAGTATATTATATGACATATGTACAATATATTGATTACTCGGGTACTGTAGAGGAAATCAACAGTTTGTATTGTTTTGTATCGTATATTCAGCAATTATATAAATAATTATATTTAAGTAATTTATATTTAAGTAATTATATTTAATTATATTTAATAATATAATATACAACAGTGCAGTACTTGCAGAAGTTATAAAATAATAATAGCATTGTAATACCAAGGAATTATAAGTATTCCAACTGTATGGATTTACTGTACTATAATTATATTAGGGTTGAGCACATTTCATTTGACATAAGATAACAAATAATCATTTGAAATAATTAATTATTTCTAATACTGTATTATTTGTATTTCACAAATAACATATAAAATTTATTTTCATTTGACATTTAACTCAAATACTTAAACAATTTTTAAACAATACTTTAGTTGAATAATTTTTTATTTCAATTGCGTTGATCGAATAAAATAATAAATAATTTCACCTCAAGAAGAGGTTGCTGAAGTAACTAAATTAATTATTAAATTTAGATATGCTAATTTTTGTAGCTTCATGATTAAAGGTTAGCTGCGTTTACTTTTAAAATTGTTCTTTGGTACACGAAGTAAATAAAATTTTTGATCAAATGAAAGATGAAATGAAAAATTATTTGGGTTTCATTTGAAGTTCAAATAGTAAAATAATTTAAAAGAAATGATTTGGCTGCTCAAATAAACTAACATATGATTTTTTCAAGTGGCACGTAGCCACATAAGATAATATATTATCTTAACGATTATTTTTCAAATAACGTATTTCAATAATGCCCAAACCCGAATTATATCTATACTTTATTCAAATTGTATTTAATCCTTAAGCAAATTTAAAAAACGACCTTCAGATCTCAAATATGTGGACACATATTAAACAGTTATTAATTTGAACGGGCATGTGATAATCGACTAAAGTATTAAAATTGGATTACTGCAAAAGTTCGTTCCCAAATTTGAAGATAAAACACAAGCGATTACATTTTGAAGTAAATAATTTCATCGATAAATTATATAATTATATAATTTTACAGTCATCCAATATTTTAGAATACGTACAAACAGTTGTAGGGATTAAATGAAAGTTTTATTTTAGCAAAATTTATAGCAATGTTTGATAAATATGAATCAAATACTATGGATCCGTTATTAAACACTGTGTAGGTAGGAAATGTCACTCTTGATTTATATTTACTCAATAATGTATTAGTGCGATAATGAATAAAAAGTTAGTTATCAATTCTTTAATTTTGAATGAGTGTATAAATATTGACTGTTTAAAAGGGTATCCTAACAATGAAAAAAATCAATAATTATTTAATAATAGGATGAGTCGCTCTAAAACAGAATGCGATCGTAACGTGAAATACTATATATAATATTAGAAAATCTTGACATCTATTGACAATGAATGCAATCGATCCCGAAAAATATTAAGTAATTTCAATAAATATTTACAAGTTTTGTTGTTTTATTATCAAATTCATTGCGGCGCTCTGCGCGCCCAACGTACTTCTAGAGCCCGGACATTTTTAAGCAAGCCAAGAAAACTTGTTTAATTCGTATTCATTAAGTTCTTAAATATTACTATATATTTTTTATAAAGATTGTCCTAAAAATGTTGCACTTCTTGGAAAAACGTGATTCGTAAGGTTATTTCAAATAACTTTTTACTTTACGAAAATGTTCTCCGTAGCTTTGTTCAGGAGTTATTAACAAAAAACAAGGGCCAATCGGAGCGCGGCTGCAGTAGACGAATTCCAGCTGGGTAATATGTAGGTACCGCTGAGCGTGCCGTTGACATTGACCGAACCGGAATGCGTCCGTTGTAGCCGAGCTCTGATTGGCCCGTGATTATCGTTAATAACTCCTTTACAAAGCCGCGGAGACCATTTCCGCAAAGGAAAAAGTAAATACCTTTACTTTTAAATACCTCCGGGAATCGCCCTTTTCAAGGAAGTACAATATATTTTGGACACCCTTTAATTGGTCGTGGCGTCGATACGCGCTTTTAAAAAAGCATTAACACGATGTGTTAAGAAAGAGAAATAACAAATTTCTATTTTTTCATGATAAATATTGTCATTCATGACACTCGCTGTATCCATGTCCTATTTCTTCTCCTCAAACTCTTATGAATTTTCTATTTAATATTGGGCAAACACAAGTAATAAATATTGTCTAAACCATTATTACATTTTAAATTTAACTGTTCCCAGTTGAAAAAACATGAAACCTTCAGTTACGAGCTAGGGCCGCGAGCACCGCGAGAGGCGGACCAAGGGTTATTATCCTAGGAACATGGTTTCAATTTATTAGTTACGTACGCGGATGAACCTGATGCGAAACCACAGAACCGCTAGGATTATGTGCATTGAGGACGAACCTGACGCGAAGTCAGGGGGCTTCTGGGAATGGAGCCAAACGCAGATTAACCCGAACATATTTCGAAAACTAAATGTTAGGAATATTTTGGACAAGTACGACCCGTTATATAGATTGTTTTTCGGTCCTTATGATGAGTTTGTAGTAACAACAGATAAACGCGTAGGTATATCTACGCATAGTTTACTGTATTGATACCCAAGGGGATCGGCGGTTATACAGGGTGTCCCAAAAATGTTGTATCTCCTTGAAAGAGGTAATTCCTGAGATCATTTGAAGAAACTTTTTCCGTTACGAAAATATTCTCCGCGCCTTTGTTAAGGAGTTATTAACGAAAAACACAGACCGGGACCGAGCAGGACCTACCGCCGTGCAGGAGTCCATCTTATTTTGTCGCGTCCTGATTGGTCCGTGTTTTTTCATTAATAACTCTTTAACGAAGCCGCAGAGAATACTTTCGCACAGGAAAAAGTTACTTTAAATGACCTCAGGAATCACCCATTTCAAGGAAGTGCAACATTTTTGGGACACCCTGTATGTGCAGAGAAATGTTGCTCATAATGTTCATTTCTGCAATATCTTGAGAAATCATCGAAATCGGCGAAGTGGTAACAATATCGATAATTATCGTAATTTTTGAATCAGTAAATTTTTTAAATCTTTGAACATAAACGTTCAATTTTTAAGATTTTTTGTGCTTGTCCAGCAACATCTGTACAGTTATAATATACATTCGTTAATCGTACTGAAGAAGGTGATTTAATATTACATTATGAATACAGAAATATGTGTGAATGCGGGAAAGAGGTAATGATAATGCACCAATTTATGTGAATATTTTTCAATTAATCTTAAAAAACTAATCATGTAGTGGATAGTCTAACTATTCGTACGAATTATCGATCTACAGAAGGCATTCACAGAAGATAGAAAATACTAAAGAAATAAATCCTAAAGAAATAAATCCTACTGTATTAAGACTAGAGTTGGGCATAATTTAAGTAAATTTTAATTTAAATGATTGTTCAAATACAGATTTATTTGTTATTTGAAAGTTTAAATGAAAGACGAAAGTAAATATTTATTATTTATATAGATCTAAATAAATGATTGAAATAATAAATTTATCTCTTATTTATAAATACAATTTCAGTTGTTACTCATTAATTATCATTTAATTGCTTATTATTTATTATTCCTTCGGAAAGTTATAGTTAGGAAATAAGGATCTTCAATCACTCTAAGCGTTATCATTGAGTTCACGACAAAACAACTAAAAAGTCGACGGTGCGATCCTAAAATAACTTAAATAACACGATAAAATCTGTTTTTTTTCTGACAAAATACAGAAATTGTTCAACGAGATCGGGCAATTATCGATATCTCTACTGTAAACTGATCTTGATGATTTTTTAATACGTTATACAAGCCAAGATTTTGAACAAATAATTACAAAAATTTGTTTATATATTTATTATTTAAATTATTATTTATTACTATTTATAATCTAAACAATTTGTTAAATAATCGAAATTTATTTTTTATTTAAGTAATTGTTTCAATAATAAAAGTGTGTTTATTTATTTATTTGTATTTTGTTGACGCGAACTTTGTTAATGTAAACGAACTGAGTCCCCCCTACCCTATGAATTCGTAATTCGTGCAGCACTATGCCAAATTATTTATACAATCCAAATGAAGAATAACATTTTACTTACAAATAAGAAGTCATAAATAATTATTATTTATGGAATTATTTAAATGATTTTATTAATTTCAATGAAATATTGATTTAATTTTTCATTTATTATTTATTATTTAAAATAAAATTTTCCCAACTCTGATTAACACGCGCCACGCTGGCAATGTTACTCAACATTAGCGCGACAATTTTAAAACAAATGCGCTCAACCATGTCATTGTGCTCTACTATTGTATTGTTTATTTATGAACTATTCCCTAAAAATCATGGCAATTGAGATAATGCCATTAATAGAATCGTGATTTGTCTTTTAAGTCGTTCAATAACTGCACATAAGAATTGAAAAAAAGATCACAGGTTCGAATTTAGTTCACAAAAATCGATCAGAAATATCTACTGAAAACTAAACATTGGAAATAAAATGGAAATTCATATTACAATGAAATATTACAAACCGCTGAAAGTACCTACATGTTATCCGGGGTCTGTGGGCTAGTCACCTTTGCTGCCACCCCACCCCGGCAATATTTCAAGATCGATGGTATCGGTTGATCACATACAAAGAATGAAACAATTACTTCGAGGTCATGGTCGGAGTGCACGGCGCGCGGCGTGGAAAATGTGTGCCGCATCGATTGTCATCGACGTGACAGTAATATACGGCAGGAACGCCGTACACGGGACGATAAAGCATCGTGTCCAATGACGCTGATAAGCCGGATAGAAATATCGATCAGAGTTAGTACTACGTGTAATTATGCAGACTATTCGGTTCGTGGGTTCCGGTACCATCGCGTATCAGTTTCGAACTATTCGAGCCACCCGCCATTGTTCCGAATGCTATCACGTTGGCTCGCAAAAGTTTCCCCCACACTGATCGTTGGTAACTGAATTTCATACTGATTTGCCTCCTCGAAAGGCCGTTAATTGTCAAGCACTGGAATTGCGGCAATTACCATTCTACTTACCTCCAATTTAACCAAATCAAACTTCAATTTCTGCACGACAAGGTAGAACAAAGCTCTGCGATGAATTCTTTCGAACCATATCTTACGTTTGCTACTACGTTAGACCACGAAACTTCCGCGAGTAATTTCCATGTGACCTAAAGAATTAATTAATTAACGGTGCAAAATTATTTAATCTGCGAAACAAATCCGGTACATATTTTATCAGGCAATAATTGTGATAGAACATGTATTTTTATAACGACGATAAGTCCAACACTGTAACTGATTGCTTTAAAACAATATTGTCAAATTTGAGGCCAGGAATTATTATTATAATTCATTTTGCGATTAGTAATTAGCAAAAGTCATTTAGTTGATGAAAAATACCATTACGGTGTTTTTCCGCTATACAAGGTGTTGGGGAAATTGTGATACAACCGGCAGGGAGATGATTCTTCACATAAAATCTAGTCGAAAATAAGGAATATAGTTTTTTCATCCAGGGCTACATTTTCGAGAAAATCGAGTTTGAAAATTCGTTAGGTACACGTATACTTAGAATTTGCTTTGTTCGCTAGGTCTAGCCCGCAATTTCCATTGCTGCTTGCATCTGTAAACAGTATCGTTTAGGAAATGGTATGACGGTTGTGATACGATTTCCCAAACACCCTGTATGCCCACCATACGGGACTAGCCAGGGACATATATCGATCAGGATTCTTTGCTCCACGCCGAACGTACGAAATTACAGCGAAGCTCTCCGTCGCCAAGAAATGTAAAGATACATGTCTACACGATACATGTCCAAAACATGGGTTTAGCAGGATCAATTGTCGTCTAAAATATTGCACTATTATTTGATATACTGCCGAACGTAGAAAGGGACGGGGTACACCCCGCGGCAATGGAGAGAATTCTGGGACTTTTATCGGTTAGATATTTAGAACATATATCGGGAAATCACGGCTAAATCAGTCTACGACTAATTAATAAGCAATTATTAACTAATTTACTTATTAACTAATTAATAAATTTTCTTGCAGCAGTTTTTGTTGCATGTGAAATATACGTGTAGCAGAATATGTACATTTATAATAAACATAAATTGTAATACAAAATTTCGAAAAATTGCTCAAAGCGAAATTCGGCCATCAAATACTTTCCAAGTTAATTGAAAAATAAAAAATAATCAATTTTCAGTGAAATAGCCACTCTTTCTGATAACACTTTGAAGTCCATCCGGCATTGACTTCAGAAGAGCTTTTTGAAAACTTTTCTTGTTGCGAATGAAATATTGAAGAATATGAATCTCTAATTTCTGTCGTATATTTTTAATAAATCCAAGTATATGTCCCATGTATTTTCAATCAATCATATTAAATTTTTCACCATATTGGCGAATATAAATCTCTAATTTGTTCCATAAATTTTCAATCAACTTTAAATCTGATCATGGAATTCGGATAATTGTAAAACAGTCGACTTGATTCTCACACTACTTTTCCACACGCACGGCACGTTTTAATACATTTATTTGGTAGAATTTACTCTTTATTTACTAATAACACGATGTTTTTCCTTGCATATTTTAGAATATACTTTACTATAAGTTGTATTGACAATTTCTGCTAGGCCAAGCTAATTTTTCTATCTTTACAAGGAAAAATGACAAAAATACGCTCATCGTATACTACAAATTTTACTACGTGGACATTATTGCTCTGTTGTCTTTTTTATTTTTTCCGTAAGGTTTTACAGAATCCACCATTATTTTCATGTTGGAGAAATGCAGAACATCCAAAATAACATTTAAAATAATTAGAAATAAAGTTAATTTTCCAGTTATATTCTCTCTACCAATATCGATCCACTCGTTAAATCAAAGGAATGTTTACTCTCATTATATGAACTTTATTCCACTTCCCTTCACAGACAAAGGATTGTTTGCAAAAATTCTATTATAAACGGATAAAATTCTAATCTTTTTCTTAAAAAAGTACAAAAAATTTTGGTTACCATACCCACTGTTATGTGAATTTTTATTGATTTAGAGTATTGATTGGTTTAGAGTATTTGTAAGCAATCAGGTATATCTATCTAAACAAATGACGACCATGATTGTGGCAACTCTGTATATCTACGAAACGAAAGAATTTAATGTCTCATATAGCCTAAATGTTGCTATAGTCGATATCCTAGTTAAAAAATGGAAAGAAAGTAAATTAGAACAAAACGTTATTTTACACTAAGGTTAAGATAGAATTTGAAGACGATCAGCCGTGTGATCGATTGAAATACATTGCCAGCCCATTTGGCAAACATAGTATCGAGGGAAACGTGATTGGAAGTTTAGGTACAGTATTCTTCAGCTGCGACTTCGGCAACAGAATTTTACATATTCTCCTTTCCAAACGACTACAGAAAGATCAATGTCTGCGAAATTTGTCGACTATAATTCTCCGCCAACGTTTTCGCAGTATGTTCGACTCTATATCGCGAAAGAGAAACGGTCTAGGTTAGGTCAATGCTAGGCCAACAAAGGCGAAATATCAAATGAGCCGACAGATAAGTCTCCGATTCCATCACGGGTATTCTCGGCCGGAGAGGATTCACCTGTTTCCCTGCGTAGTTCTCCGTTTATCCGTTCACTGGCATCGAATTCCGTGCGTGACCGCTTCAAGGAAGCCGCAAAACCCAGCTCACCGGCAGACAGTGCAGCATTCCAGGCCAGCCGGGACGACGCAACCAGGTCCGTTCCCGCGTATCCGGAGCAGAAGGGTGCATCGAAACAATTCCCGAGATACACCTGATTCCCTGTCGGGACTGAAGAACGTTTCCCCCGAACGGGGCAAGTCAGGTGGAAGGAGGTAGAAGGTGGAGTTACCGATGACGAGTCTCGACCGAGCTCTCGCTCTGGGTAGGGGGGCCCCCGACACCGGTGAGTACCCTGGTAACATTGGACCCCCACTTGCGACTGACGAAGTCGAAGGCGCATACGGCGAACGCCGGACAGACACCGACATCGACATCGACATCGACATCGACATCGACATCAACATCGACATCGACATCGACATCGACACCGACACCGACACCGACACCGACACCGACACCGACGCCGACACTGATATTTACTGGTACCGACACGGACACGGGCACGTACGCGGACACGATCACGAACACCGAACACGGATACAGACACGAATACGGACACGGACAGGTACACGGCAACGACAGCGACAACGACAACGACAACGACACCGACAACGACAACGACAACGACAACGACAAAACGGCGACCATCGTCCGTCCTAACGTCTGCAGTTGCAGTCAGCCACGGTGCCTACGCTCGAGCACGCGACATTCCGCTCGCAGGGGATTCCCAGAGTCTCCCTTTGGACGATTGGCCCCGCGTTATCGTTTCTCGCGTCTCTGTGCAGAACACGTCGACACAGTGAGTCACAGACGCCACGGCAGCAAGCGTTTTCTATTCCACGCGAGATTAGACCACCTAGAAAACCTAGAGAGCATATCCGTGCACCGAGTCTCGAGCTTGTGATTTCGTCGGCGTTTCAGAAGTGACATAGTGAGGGGACTTTTGGAACAAGGGATTTACGTGCGAGCAGTGACAGTGAGTAGATCCTTGTGATCCCTGTGCAACGTTCGCAACTTCGTTTACTCGGGATATCATCAGTGAAGGCTTACCATGATAAATTTCGATTCCCCTTAGAATTCTTCGTAGACGGCACGCGTGCTCCGCTGAGCACCGCTTTCGTGTTTATTTTCTATTCAGCCGAGTCAGAATAATTCGAAGGGAAAGCGGATAGTCGAAACACGACGTTCCCGCGGACTTTCGAAATACATTTCGACTTTTTTGCTTTATTTGCGTAGGACCATCCCGTGGCTTGTCGCGGGAAATCACGACGACTTTCGGCCGGTCAAGACGACGATCTTTGGAGAGATAGATCCGGCACCGGTGCTGCGGTACCGAATGCGCGTTTCAATTTCCAATCGTTTGGTAGATCGGTGAATCACCCGGCCCGATTCCGTTACTCGCGTTCGAGGAAAGTTCAAGGGAATACGCGCACGGCCGCTTTCTTAAATCGTTATTTTCAGTGTGGATCGCAGTATCCCGACCAGTATATGCTAATCATCGTGACACATATTTGAGGAACGGTATTGCTTCACGATAGAATATCTTTGACAGATCGGGATCATCGTTGGTCCGACAAGGGCTCCGTGCGATCTCCTTCGATCGGCAAACCTTCGCGTACCTACAGTAAATCCCATTAATATTCCGACGCTTTTAAAATCGCATAACTTTGTTAATATTGGACCATACGACTTGGATTCTTTTCTAAGAAGTTAGAATAATTGATTTGCTACATAAAGTGAAAACAATTTTTTACAAAAATTGCAGAGAAAATACTAAAAGTTGTATTGTGCAACTTTTTTATAAGGGCTTATATTGAAAATTTAAAAAGTACGATTTATAGATTTGTATCAATTATTTTCACCCTTAAGCTTTCATCGTTAAACTTTTTTTTTCATAGCTCATTGATCGATTTAGATGAAATATGTAGAATATGTATAATTGATACAGATGTACAAATCGTACTTTCTAAATTTTCAATATAAGCCCACATAAAAAGTTGCACAATACAACTCTTAGTATTTTCTCTGCAATTTTCATCAATTGCAATTTAGTCAAACATTTTGTTCGCCTTACGTAGCGAGCCAACTGTTCTAACTTCTCAAATAAATTCAAGTAGTATAGTCCAATGTTAACAAAGTAATGCGATTTTTAAGAGCGTCCGAATGTTAGTAGGAGCCACCGTTGTCTTTCAACATAATGATTACGGTTACCATAAGCAAGTTACCATTATCGGTTTACCATTCCATAAAATTTTCCAAGTACTTTATTGTTGTTGACTCTATTGTTGAGATCGTCGTAATTTTTTGCGTCCCGAAATTCTTTTATCTGAATAATGTGATAATCGCCGATTTTATAGAATATCCTCAAATTACAAAAAACACCAGTGTGATATACATGTACATTAGGACACGCAATCTTGTGGAACAAACAGTAAACTTTTATCGTATGAATTCTTTATGGTTACGATGATTAAATTCACTTTATCAATTTACGGTTATGCCTACAGTTACACTGGAGATCAAATACAAAAAACAATAAATAGAATTTCAGTTTGATGTAATGAAAACGAATAACATTTGCAGTCGGTCCAAAAAGTTTAGATACACCTGTAAAATAGACAAAGCTTTTACACATTTAATAATAAATAAATATGATAGATGTTTGTACTTTATTGTATGTTTAATCAATTTTGATAGAAATCTTAGTCTTTGGTGTGAATCGATAAGGTAAGAAGTTAAATGTCCATTCATATGTGGTCATGAAAAACTGTCATAAGAAGTTGGACATATGTACATAGAAACAGCACAGACACAGTATATATTTACAATTCACCAGGATATAACTTTTAATCCGACGGAGTTACCTTCGTATGAAAACACCTTGCTGCTCTGTATTGACTCGAACTTTTGTTCAATGTTCGAGCAATACACGTCAGTTAATAGCAGCTCGCATTTGCGTAATCTTATAAAAACAGAAATTAGCAATTATAGATATTTTTTTATATAGATATTTTTTTACTCTAGAGGGCCTAATATTAAAAGTAACTAAGCTGTATTGTATTATAAAAACTTCAACAGTTCGTTGCAATTTCGATTGTGTGACAAAAAAATTCCAATGCTAGATACAATTGAATGGGATCACTTTTATCTAAAAAAAGTTTTGGAAAGTATTGTATTATACAAACAAGATGAAATCCGAGAACAATCCGACTTTTATGCAGTAAGATACATGCAAGGGGGATGTATTCTAGGGTAAGGGACCCAATTACTGTGCCTATATTAATGATACTTATTTTTAAAGTACAATAGATATTAAAAAATAGATATATAACATATATTAACTTTCTTTTAATGAAAAAATTTAATATCTCTTTTTTAATATTATAATGCTTTAAAAATAAGTATAATTAATATAGGGCACAGTAATTGGTATCCTCACAGTAATTAGGTCCCTTACCCTACATTCAATTTGAAATTTTCGGTATAGCACTTTTCAAGCCTGAGTTCAACTTGAACTAATTTCTCATCACCCGAGGCTAACTCATATTAAAATCGGTGTTAACGCGTTCACGGGAATTCAAGAGGGCAATAAAACTACAATAACGGAACTACGTCATAAATCGACGAACGGACTTGGTGACCAGGTAGCCTGATAAAACTTTCTTGGCCACCTTCGCGTTCACCGGTTTCTCTCGACACCGTTCCCTTCCACGCAATCCAAGAAGGTCAAGTACTTTTAGACGATCCTTCCGTTATTGATGTATCGCAGCAGTTTCTTATTTGCACTCGATTTCCCCCCTCTCTTCTTCCCCCTCTTTATGGACCCCCTTCCTCGGGGACGACCGCATCACGGATTCATTCCTATTCGAGGGCCTCTCAATAGAATCTTTCGTTCTTCGATCTAGAGAAAAGAGACGGAACGGATGAATTGCAGCTGCTCGGATCATTGCGGAAACTGACCGGGACCGTCTTGGGGAAAGAATAAACGGCGGCTACAAGTTGCTGGCGAGATAACTGTGACTTTGACGGAAGTGTAGAGAAGAGGAAGAGTGAGAGAGAACGTGTACAGAAGAATCCATCGTCATTCAACGGAAGTGCAGGGTGGAGAAGGTGTAATCGTTCTTGCGTCCGAGGTACGTTTACACGTTCGTGAAAAAGTGTCGTGGAGGGGAGGGGGGGGTTTTACATGCGTCATCGTCGTGCGGATACAAATCGTACGCGACGAATCGTTTTGGCGACAGTACACGTGCGTAACGACAGGCGAGATCGGTCCTGCGGAACGCGAGGCTTTAATCTTCTCTCGAGAACGCTCGGTAATAAATGCGGTTCCGAAGATGACGTCCTACGTGCTCTCCAAAATGGTTACTCGGCTGCTCCTGTTCCTGGCGTGCCTTGTCACCGCGTGCAACGGTGAGTAAACCACCTATGGTACTTACGTTTTCTTAAATTCTAAGAACACTTTTTTAACGCTTATCTGCCAAAGGCATCTAAGGTTCAACGGCAGTCTATTCAGGGGTCGCATTCAGTCAGGAACGGCGAAAAAACATGTGATTTTAAATCTGAAAGCCATATAAATTTCTTTTAAAAATCTCTTTCTGTCTGAAAGAGAATTTCAAGCAGTTCTCTAAATATCTCTATTAAGAAATGTAAATCATTTTCTAAGGTACAACTATTCTCCTTGAGTGATGTCCGTTATCTATTTTTATGTTGTATCGTACTCTATTTTTCATACTGAAAACCTAAACCTTTTTCTGTAAGAAAATTAATTGTCTAGTTCTCTGCTTTCAGAATAAACCAAATGCTCAAGTTATTAAAAATCCTATTTGGGTAAGAGAATGTCAAAAAATTACTGGCCCACAAATTATTTTGGTTTCTTATAAGTCTTTCTTTACTGTTGGTGTCTAGAGTTGCTTTAAGAATTTCCTTCCGATGTACTTTTGGTGCCTATAGGCATCTTATTGACAATGCTTACAACGAACTTTGACTAAAGTAAAATTATACCGTTAAATTTTTAATATGCGGGCTAACTCTCTTCCATATACAGTGTTTACTCGATAAGTGTCCAAAACACGGGTCTAGCCAGGGACATATATCGTTGAGGAGATACTATTCTTTGATCCACGCTGAACGAAGGAAAGGGCAGAGAAAAACTAGAGGCCTCCTGTCGACTAGAAATTTGGAACATATATAGAGTAAACACTGTATTGTGTTTCTATAATCTATAATATGATTCGTTATTTATAGCGTAGGGTACGGATTAACTATTGTACGCCGCGCGTAGTAGGATAAGGGGGTCCCAATTACTGTGCCTATATTAATTATATTTATTTTTAAAGCATTAATATGGGCACAGTTATTGATACCTGCACCGTAATTGGGTTCCTTACCCTATGAAAAGGAAGTTCCCCTAATATCGGACGGTAACTATGTACATATATCTTTAATATTAAACATTTTACAGAGCTGTACTATCGTGCAAGTTATAGAGGAACAAAAACAAACAATAATCATGTTTTATCACGTTGATTATAATATATATTATATATATATATGATTGATATATAATATATATTATATATATATATGATTGATTATATATATATATATAAGATATATAAACTATTGCACCTACTCATTTTCATAATCAGAAGACGCGTGTGTTGTGTTAATGTATCTTTGCATCTTTACATCAAATTATTGTATCTTTACAAGTATTGGTTTAAAAAAAAATTTCCTTAGATGACTTCCACTATTGCCAGACAGTACAAATCGCAGTCTTGTGTGTTTCTTTTCTACTACTATTTATTATTTCGATTTCAATAATTAAACAATACACCCAAACAAATAGTAAGAGGAAAGATTAAAGAAAACTTTTTAAACATAAACTTAAGATTCCTAAAACACTGGGAACCAAGGAATAATCTGCATAGTTTGTGTAGAAAATAACGAAGAAGCAAAATTACATTATTAATTTTCACTGTGCCCGGTATTAGGAAACACTTTATATTAATTATAATAGAATTATTATTAATGTTCGTTATTTTTCACTTTATTTTGGTTTGCAATATCGTTTATTTATAGATAACAGTGAATAAAAAAATATACTTTTTCATTTAGTGTCCGGTGCCAGGGAAATTCTACCTAAAATCTGCCGTCGTGGAAGGGTTAAATAATCGCTAATTTTAGTTTAAGAAAATAAAGTTAAATTAATTGGGACTTTATTTCAGAACGGAGTTAAATACAAATGGATTATGTTTAACAGGTATTTATGGTATGGATCGATCGAAATATTTTCTGAAACATTCTTTCATTTCCTTCGCGGAAAAATTAATTAACAATTAGACAACCAATTTGTGATTCATACTACTTACAATATGATTATACAATAATTAGGAAGATTCTTGTTTCTACGCAACATCCTATTGTTAGAATACGCCCGGATCGAAAGCGGGTGTATTTATTGATGCATAATAAATGATAATGGATGAACGATTCAACGATAATTTTCAAGCAAAATTGCCAATGAAATACAGTCGAATTCGTTGAGATGAGGCATGATTCATCGAGCTTGACATTAATAGCTTGGAAAACAAAGACGGTTTGTTTTTCACGATCGGTAATTTCAGAGGAGTACAGTCCCAAATATCTAGCCGATAAAAAATCTAAAACTATCCCCACTGCCACAGGGTATACCGCCGAGCGGCGAAGAAGCTTCGCTGTCCTTTTCTACGTTCGGCAGTTCATCAAAGAATAGTATCTTCTAGCCGATATGTATCCCTGGGTAGACCTGTGTTGTGGACATATATCAAGTAAACACTGTATTTTTCAGAAAGAGATAAAACTGAATTTGAAATTTAAAAGTTTTGCTTCGCTGAAGGTTTCGAAAAAGTGTATGACAATATAGTTTGTAATCGAATGAACCTATTAACTCTACAACAACGCAACAATAACATTGTTATTCGAACTGTATGGTATCCAATTTGCTGTAAGGTCTCATTATTATCTTTTATGGCCTTACAGGGGTTGTACTCGTTTTAATCGCTTTTGTTGTTATTGACACCTTCGTTCAATCGAAAGTATATGAAAAATTCCATTTGTTCATTGCCATTCCATGAAACTTTTTGTAGCCTCTACTCATAAAAATTTAATTCGCGTAAATATTTTAATCGCACGCCTGTACTCCTGCTATAATGACTAAACACTTGGCATTGGTGCTCAATCGTGAATAAGTTCGATTTGATCACCCGCAATTTTAAATGATATTAAAAATATTCGTTGATGTATGTAGGGCGGAGAGTATACACCTCATTGTTAGCCTGTATTTCAAACAATTTTAAACATCGTTTGATGACGAGTTTTTATTGTCCTTTTAAATGAGATTTTTCGTTTTTTTTATGTTTCTCGTCTAGTTTAGAATGAGCTGTCCGTTGTTGTCTGCTGAAACGTTTTCTTGATTTCTTATTCGAGTGCGCTTTTAATTTTCTTCTGTGATTAATATTTGCAATTTTTAAGGATATTTAGAATATATTAGAATAATTTAAAAACAAATTTCGAAAGGTATTTGATATATGCGCGCGGCTACCAACATATTAATTAATTATTTGATTAATTTATGTACTTGAAGCTTCATCCTAATTAACATATTTTCCAAAGCAAACTTGAGAACTTGCACAGAGGATGTACCTATAATACTGTATCCGTAGTGCTTGGTGTCACCATTTCCTACCAATCTTTTGTTCTAAAATCAAATTAATTAAACAAAGTATAAGTATTGAAAATATTTATTGACAATTCACAGTTTTGGTAGTAGCAATAGGTTGACGGAGAACTAAAACTTTTACAAACACAAGATTAACCATCCGTAAGAATGAAACATAGGGTAAGGGTACCCCCCATTAATTCTGGAGGTACCAATTACTGCGCCTATATTAATTATAGTTATTTTTTAAACATAATCAATACTGAAAAGGAGATATTATATTTTTCATTAAGATCAGTTAATATATTTGTATCTCTTCTTAATATGCATTATGCTTTAAAAATAAGTATAATTAATATAGGCACAGTAATTGGCACCCGTACAGTAATTGGGTCCCTTACCCTATTTGATCTCGATTGTGTATTATCGATTATCGATAATTAGAATACTTTATCAACCGGAAGCTTACTAATAGGATTTTTAATAACTATGTCATACTGAGGGGAAACTTAAAAATCTCCTTTTACATAATAATACCAAACACAATTATTACACTACGTTACTGAGAGTACCTCGTTGGCTTACAATTGGCTTGCTATTGCTGTTGAAGAATCAATTAGAATCAATTAGAATTTTGTTGAAGATTTAATAAATACATATTCTATATAAATCTCGTTTTACAAAATAATGGAGCACACGTTCTTCCACTGCTTCGAAAGCGATGACGATTCGATCACTCCGTAAACTCTTTCTTTTCTCCTATAGTGATATATCACAGGTATATGTACAATAGAAAAGTCGATTGATCGAACAAAAAACATTTGAAACAACTAAGAAGCGATTCTGTCTTATTTCTGACGCAGCCAATTATGTTTTTATCTCCGCGCCGCGAGCCGTCGCGCCGCGCCGTTGAGATCGACGAAGAGGGACGTGAACGGTCTGCGAGCTAGCGATTCTAGACGATGACTCGTGTTTCGCTCTGATTCCTCCGACTCGAGATCGCCGGCTCGTGATTTCGCTTTGTTGTCGGTTGTCGCGCGCCCCCATGTCCGTCGTCGTGCCGTGCCACTGTGCCATGCCAGCCGTAAGTACTCGACGAAAATCGTTGTCGCGCGTTTGTTATTCTAACGACACGCGCGCTGTCGACGAAAGTGAATTCAACTTTGAACGGCGCGCGGTGTACATAAATTTTCACATGGCCGGCAAACGCGCGACGTCGACGGGCACGGACCTAGTAGGCGGACCTTTCCACATGCCAGGTGCCAGTCCCACCGTTACGTCGCAGCCACACTGAATTTTTCAATGAATCGTAATCATCAGCAATCGTTCAACGCGGAATAGAGAAAGGAGCTCCCGAAAGATAGGTTGCCGCGCTACGCCTCGTCACGCCATGCTAGAGAGCATTGCCTTGAAAACGGTATTTCACTGCCAAGGCGCTGGCAAACAAAACCATTCCTAGACCGTTCTGATAAGTTTCTTGCCGTTATCGAACGATTGACGTGTTCGAGTATGTTACTCACCCATTAACTCCAACTAGGTCGCTGAAGGAATTTTTTCGACAACGACTAACAGTGGTACATGAGAAGCAGTCCCTCGAGATAGCACAGAGGCAAGAAGGATCCCCGCTCGCACCCAACGGTTAGGCTTTGACGTCACACACTTTAGCCAATAATTCGGCTACAACCTAAAGTTCGTGTGGAACGATCCAATGGGACAGCTTACAGCCGCATTCCCGCCGAATTCCTTCCAGGGGACTTCCTATGAGGCACGCAGAATACATGTAATGTAAAGGGTGCAGTCGGATGAGGACGTCAAAAGTGCTCCGAAACTAAATTGAATTTGCAATAGGTCATTCGATAGCTTATCCAAAGAAAATACTTCTTGCCAATTTTCAACGACAAAAAAAAGTGACAAAGAAAATCCGGTTTTCCGTAATTTATTTTATCCTCTTCAATTGAAAATTCTGAAAAAATCAAACATACTTGAGCTATTAGCATGCACATCTATGATTTTTTGAGAATTTTTAGCTTTGAAACCGAATTTTAAAAAATGAAAAGAAGTTGAGAAAAATAGAAAGTAGGTTCAATACATCTTTCGAACGCCTTCGATGGTGGATTCTACAGGTGAAAACAATAGAAAAAGTTTCTATGAACATATGCCCTGTGTAACCTTCTTATTACGAAGTACTATGTTAAAATACTTCTATCGAGGAGTCGTTGAACTAATTTCATCTACCTATTTGCAAACAGAAGTCAAGATCTCAATACCAGTTTTTATACTTGTGTTCAAGTACAGGAAACTCGATATGCAACTCTAATACAATGTCAAATAGAGCATATATTTATATGAACTATTTTTAATGTTTTTGTGTGTTTAATCCATCGTCGAACCTGTTCCACGAAGTTACGGTACATTATGCGTATATTGAACTCAGGACTATATAAACGTGAAATTCACACTTGCATATCTAGTGGTTAATTAGACGCTTGTTTTGTCGCAGCTACGCTGTGTACGTATCACTGCAGTTATTCTTGCTACTTGCTAGGCGACTAGGGACATGCGCTTGCATTATAAGTTTCAGATATCGAGTTATCATTTGAATAACCCCAACTTATCGGGTTACAATGGCTACTCTATACAACGTAAACACGTACGTACAGATACATACACTCCTGTCCATAAGTCACCGGACACTTATTAAAATTTTGAAGCGAACAATTCTTTATTATTAAATGACCTGTATCATGAAATAAAAATGTGGTATATATTATGTTTAGCGGACCCAGCTCCAATGACTTTGACCTTGTATATATTATTAGGGACGTCATTTTCAACAATTTTTCTCTGTACATCTACCCGTCGCTCGGCCTTAGTTTCTGAGATAATCACAAAAAACTTTGTGGGTGAAGCGACAACTCCTTTAGCAAAACAATAGATAAGTTTCTTAAAAATAAAAAAAATAAAAAAGGCACTTTTTAAAACTTTGTTATTTGGGCCCCTAATGAAAATTCAAAATATGCGTTTCGTAGGTCTGTGTTAGTTATATACATGCTGAAAACTTCACCGATATCGGATGACACAGAAAAAATGACACACATCGGAAGATGTACGAATCTGTGGATCTTAAACTGACCAAACTTGAAACCGACTAAAACTACGACTTTCACCACTTTTAACCGCTTGTAGCTCGTGTGTATGTTAATCGATTTCGTGACGTCGTAAACGATTTTTTCGTGTAATTCCTACCAATTGCAATCTTTTCAAATCTTTGTGCACGTTATTTAGTAAACCAATGCTTCTAATTGCTCGCCAAAGATCAGGTCGTTTAATACAATTGTAAAGAAGTTATCGTCTTTTTAAGAGTGTCCAAACACTTTTTACGCTGACTGTATGTGTATTTTAAATTAATGTTAACGTAATGTTGTAGCTGACAACATAACGAATTCATCCATGTAACACAATATGACCTACAAATGACCTTCAATCCAGATAAATGGAATAAATAAAATTCAACGTGTAAGATTCATTTGCTTCATTTCTGTTACGCAAAATGTTCAAAATATTCCCTTGAGCTGCTATACATTCATTTAGCCGTGAAGTCCTCGCCTTCGTACATTTTTTATTTTCAACAAAGTCAGTTTCGCGGAATTTATTTATCCAATTGGAGTAAATGGAAACTGATGGACAATTACGATTAGGAAATTGGTCCTTGTACAACTGCACTGCTTCTCTTAAATACTGTCGACTTTCTGCATAAATAAAAATCATATCAATCTTATCTTCCTTCGAGTGACGCATTGTGAAACGTTCATCGACAAATTGATAGATTAGAAATCTTAGAAACAGTGGAAATCTGATAGCAAGAAGGTCTTCAGAGTAATTAGTAGTTGATAAACACGATTCTGTACGAACACATAGGTGAAGGTATATCATAAATGTCTTCTTGTCAACATCGAATCTGTTATTATGTTGTGTATTGCGATACATTTGAATGTATAGCATCTCAAGGGAATATTTTTGAACATTTTGCGTAATAGAAATAAAGCAAATGAATCTTACACGTTGAATGTTATTTATTCCATTTTTCTGGGTTGAAGGTCATTTGTAGGTCATATTGTGTTACATTGATGAATTCGTTATTTTGTCGGGTACAACACTACGTTAACGGAGATATATCATTCCATTTAAAAAAACATCGATGATCTTGAAATCTCATTAAAATGGCCTTGAAAATTTTTTCCCTTACACCGTTACATGTGGCCCCTCAAACAGTGTAACTTTGTCCTAAGAAGTTTTCTTGTACAACGAAAAGTAACGGAGATATTTAGGTGTTCTATTTCTTCGGACTCACCCTGTATAATTTACGAAAATTCCAAATTCATTTCATGCTGTGGACCTTAAATAAACTTAATAATAACGGTGCCTCTGTATTTGTTATATTACTTTACATAAATCATGAATGCATACAAATTTTTAGTTATGTAAACTTATGTAAGTTAGTATTTCAATGATGAGTTTCAGTTTGTTAGAATCTTAGTAAAATTACAAAAATCTTTAGAGAAATACAAAGAAAAACATTGTAAGAGACATGCTCGTACAGGTAACAAATTGAAGTTTCTGTTACGAGTAATAAAGAATTATCAAGCAAAAAATACGTCGTAATTGAAATATGTACTTTCCATGAATGTCTGATTAGCGAAGACAGCTCGCGATCAGAGTGACGTAAACTAAAGGGATCAAAATAAAAAGTTTCAAACAGAAACCTATCGATACTCATGTGTCATTTCTTTGGAAATATGCTGATTGTAATCAATTACGTTCATGTAATCATAAAGTAAGAAGTACCAACTTTCTATAAGTTCATATACATTTACACATAACCGTTACGTGAAAATGAAACTGGTTCTAGGATGTGGAAAAAACAAGTTTCATGTAACTTTTGTAATGAGCTGTCTACTGACAGAAAAAAGCAGTAACCACTTTTATTCAACGGTTGACTGAAGATACCTATGCAAATTCACAATTGCCACAGTGTGGTATTTGACCGATCTCCAAAATTATAAAATATACATACTAACTTGTTCATTAACTTAAAAAAAATAATTATAAACGAATAAAAATTGTTAATAAAACATTAAACAAATGATTTTTCCCGTTTAACATGTACGTAATGAGATTGAAATAAACTTACTAATTTATTAATAAACAAGTGAAAATTGTTGATATAATATTAAAAATATTTGAAGTGTTCCTACTAATTCATTGATCGTATTTTAACTTAAAAAAGCAATCGAAGACAAATAAACATTGTTAACGCAGCATTAAAATAATATTTATTAGTACCTTAACAATAAAAATTTATGTGCTTGGCCTGGGAAAACACCTGGGTAAACACCTGCTAAATGTCGAGTCACACTCGACAAAGGAGTGAGAAGGGTTAAAATACGCTTCCCGAAAAAGTAATCGTTTACAATTCGGGTAGCACTCCATTTTCGCTTCCTGCAAGGATATTGTAGCAAGGATGAAACTTTATACGTGTTCTTCTAATATAAACATCGCGTTGACTTCGGGATAAACTAGTTTCGACGAACATACTTAATGCCTATAATGGATTTAATTTACAAATAGTTTCCTGCTGACTGCATACAAATGCTGTTTTAATGTTTGCTGATCACTCTGGAGAACAAGTGACTTATATTAGAAGCATCTCGCATCCCCTCATCTTGCAATTTCATGGCTGCGGCCAAAAATTAAACGTCCCTTATTTTCTGAAGTACCTAAATTTTTGGTGCTTAGTCTTAATTCATCGAACGTTTTCTTCAATAACCGACCCGGTCTCACTACATATGTATAACGCACCGTACGTAATTAGAATGCCCTATCCAGCCAACTACGATTGTTGTTGAAGAAAATGTCTTCCTTTCCGTTCACTGTCATGCATCTGCGTTTCATTTCTGACCTTACGTAAGAAAATTTACGTTTTACTTCTTCCTTTTCCTGTTGTGAGTACTCCTCCTGGCCCAACAGGTAATTTTCAGCAAATGTTTCCTAAAAATATAACTGAAGCTTTTAAATCACATAAACCATAATACCTGCAATAATACGGAATTTTTGATGCTTGTAACATAACGCGATACTTCTAAATGTACAGTTATCATAAAAATCAACAATACTTTTTGGATCGGAAGGTTTTTATTTTTTACACATCATTTTTCAATATAAAATTTTTAATAACGTTTTAAAACCAGCGTTACATTTACGTATATTTATACTAGAATACTACAAAAACTATAATAATTTTATCGGTATGCTACCTTGTATCTTACATTATCGCCAAATAGCTGAACCGATACTTTTTTGATCCACTAAATTCCATAAAAAAAATATTCGACGACATTCATTGACACCAATCACCGGTGACTGCTATAAATTTTCGAATGCACAATACGATTATGTGCAAAATTATGTGTAATTATGTGTAAAATCACAATAAAGTTCCATTTATACGAAAGGTTCTATATGTTTACAAGAACAAAGGCTAGAAATCAATGGGAAAGAAACGATAAGAGGATATCAATAATCTCAGGCATGGCACGTCGATTTTCGCGGGCATGATTGACCGTGGAAGCAGAGCCGCCAAATCAGGGGTGTTGACTCAAATCAAGGGGGAAAAGTTACCCTTTCTCTACCAGTACCGGATTAGTCATGTGACATTGTGACATATGCACGATAGAGACAGAACGCATCACGTGACCGGACTGTGCTGGATGCGTGGGGAAATGGCGTCGTAGGATGGACAACAGCAATTCAGCTTTGTTTCATAAAGTGATTCTAAATCATCTCAACCATCAAGTGCTATATTCTGAGCAAATATTTGATCATCCATAAAATCATCTAAAATATCAACCAAATATTAAGTTTTCCAATTTTAGTCTGTTAAGTCTGTGCAAAAGTGATTGTTGTTTTGAATCGTCAACTTAGAAGCTGGACATCGCTTAGGCTGAGAATATATTTTATCTATTTAAACGTCTTTTCGATTGAGATTTTGATGTTGATAAACAACAAAAAACAGAACAGTTTGTACCAGTTAAGGCAGTGAAATTTGTATTATACGTGTGAATTTTAAGAATTTTGTTATGCACACGGAATAATATTTAACAATTTTGTCGTTTTTCTCCGTTCGAAACGAAAAAGAAAACCACCGGTAGTTTCAAATCGTGTAATTATTTTATCTCCACTTCTATCTTGTCAGATACCATACTCTTTGCAACAGTAATCACGCTTTCTTACACATTTTCTGCTTTCCGAAGCACGCGCGAACATATTTCTCAGGCGCAGAACGCATCGCGTGCGCCACGATCCACGAAAAATGCACGGTACGATATGATAAATACTGCTAGAGAAGGATACAAGCTATAACGTATTCACGACATTTTCGCGAGATTCTCTCTACGTACATTCAGTTTTTTCCATCGTAGACTTGACGAGAATTATGATACAATCTTTACCTATCAGAACTATCAAAAATGCAGGTTCAGACTTTTCTTGTTATATGTCCCAAATGCCTAGCCGATAAAAGTCCCAGAACTATCCCCACTGCCGCGCGGTATACCCTGTGAGGGGCCGCGAAGATCGAGGAACCTCGGTCGCCGATGAGTGTAAACATAATACGGGCCAGGTATATCGGTGTCAGATCAGGAGACCACTACTAACCCAATAACAAAACTTCTTTATTTTTTATTCCGAAAAGTATTACCTTGAATCTTTCGCGATGCCTTATTAAGTTGACTGTAAAGAACGAATTAAAAAAAATTGGCTATTAATTACTGTCACCCTGCTTGTCGTGTTTTATTTGTTTAGGTTCATATTCAATATCAAAGATAGAAATTTTCGACTTATGGGACACAAATGATAATTGTAAAAATGTGTAAGCAGCTCTACAACTATATCATTGAAAAATATAATATCAAAGTGATGCATTTGAGGTTGATTCTGATTTTTGAAAATTTTGAAACCATTGAAGTGATCGGAAAATCGAAGAAAATAGTAAATAATTTTAAAAAGTTTCTCTAAATAAATAATAAATAATTAAAATAAATAAGTAATTTTAAAAAAGTTACTCTGTTTCAAAGGGTGTTAAGTCACTTTTGCTCTTCATTGTATGTAGGTTTACATATAAATTCAAAAAATCCTTTATTTAACGTTTGCAGTTTAACTTTTTTTATTTTGGAAACAGATTGAAACCATGTTCCAAGTTTTAAAACAATATTTGAACGTCTTACAAATAAAGCGAAACGACTTATGATTTTTTCCACCTAGAATGAGCATTGACCCACTACGCGGTGCTATGTCATAGTATGGACATCGTATGTCCAAAACACTTTTGCCGTTCTAGCCATAAGTCACGCTATACCCGATACGTTTAATCGTTTATTTACAGATGCAGTGGTGATAGTAACAGCAGTAGTGTATTTCAATTATAAAGCGTGTCCCTACAAGAGTGGAAAATTTAAATTCCAAATAAAACACAGATTTGTATTGAATACCGAAATATTGATTTAATCATAATCTAGACGTGTGAGAATTATGTATGAAACAAAACATCTGGTAAATGTCCACCTCGGCTTTGCTGGCACATTTGCGTTCACTTGACGAACTTTTCAATGACGGTTTGGCATAATTGTGGCTGGATCTCAGTGATACAGCGACTAATCCCTTCTTTCAAGACTTGGGTAGTCGTGGACTGTTGACATAAACTTTTGACTTCAAAAAACTCTAGAGAAAGGTGACCAAGGACATTAAGTCGTACAATCTAGGCGGCCAATTCTGGTTCGAATGTTTAACAAGAAAAATACTTACAACTGTCATAATGGTTTTACTGTCAAAGCACAGCAGCAAAAATGGTTCCAAAAAATTTTCCGCTCTTGTTGGGACCTTCATTAATAAAGAAAAATTGTATATTCCACGGGATAATTTTTCCCCAGATGCAAGTGTCGCCATCGTGTCGGCGCACAGTAGTCTAAAACGCGAAATTTAGTGACATTTTGGTATAACTTCTAAACTATTAAAGATATCGAAGTGAAATTTAGGGTGTAGAATAATAAATTAATAATTAATTTTTAATCTTTTTTAATGCTGCATAATGTAGTATACTTTTTGTTTATTTAATAGCTTTTTTTACTATTTTAGAAATATATTTACAAATTTAGCAACTTTTACAAAATTTATTTGCAATGAAACAATATGGTATTCTTCTAAATTTTTGGTAAATCGCTCTTGAATATTCTTGATTTTTCAGGGACTACAAAGAGAATTTATGATAGATAACTGTATATAGCACAAATCTAAAAAATTTGTAACATAGTATAAACATTTGAAGTGTTTAAGAGTCTAAAGTGTTTTTTAGTCGTCAAAGACTCTCGACCAAGAATACGACAACCTATCCGAACAGCCTCATGGACGGCTTTAAGCAATAATATGTGATATAGGACGAGATAGAAAATAATTCTTGCATGATTATACAATGGGGAGTATGCTGAAAATACTCCATTTTGTGAAATTCTATGCTCTCTTATGATTCAGAAGATATTCCTTGCGAAGTCTTAAGTATTTTGAAAACTTCCTTCATTATATTTAGCATAACATTTCATTACGAATAATAATTTTTAATTGACAATGGTAATTTACAGCTTAAAAATAAACCTTTAATAAAAAATAAAATTGGAAGGAAAATATTAAAAAGAACCGTCAGGGCATCTTAAAGAAGAAAAGCAATTTTTTCCATGAAAAGGGCTATATTTAAAAGTTCCAACTTTAACTGTTTATTACAGTAACAGTATTTATCAAATTTTATTCATTTTTTCATTTTCTTGGTTGATGGATATTTAGAAAATAATAAACATTCAACAGAAATCAGTATAAGATTAGTAGTAATAAGTAATAAGACGGTATTTGGCAAAATGTCATTTTTCGCATTTTAGACCATGGTGCGACACTAGCAAGTTACTGTTACAAAGGAATCTGGACAAGTTATTGAATTTGTTAGAAATTTGTTTTGACGATGCAAAATCATTTCATTTATTTATCGATCTTCATTTATTTTAATCTTCCCCATTTGTTAACTGATAATTTCTCGAATGAATTATGCGTTTTGTCAAAATGTAAATTGGAATGATCTATCTTCAGCGTATAGACATTTCTCGGTCATTTAGTAGCCGTTGACATTCTAAACTCTCGAGTATATGTACCTATAGTCATGCAAGGAACTTTCTTTTCAAATTAATTAATTGATTCCCAAACATCTATGCTTATTGAGACATTCGTATTTCTTTAGACTAGTTCTATTGACACCCGAAGGTAGATATTCTGCTTAGAAATTGCTTACTTAATATACGTGTAATTCGGTAGTCTACAATCAGTCAATTAAGAATTGTTTAATTTTTCAACGAGTTTCTTCGAGGACTGGCAAAAGAAGCTCCACTCTCCAATTGTTTGAATACCTTTCAACGAATTGGAAAGATAAATTTATTGCTTCCAATACAACTGCGAAAACATTTGTGACGTGCTCGTAAGCAGTTATGAAGATCTGTGTCGTATTCTTTCTTTATACACGCCACACATCTTTTCTAGTATAAAATCAATGGTCGGTTGTTGTTGTACCTTTCAACTTGTTTACCGCATATGCATAGCCGCGTCTGCGATTAACGAACACTTCGTTTGAAGAATTGGATCGTGACTGTTAATAATTGTTCGGAAGCCAGTTCAGCTGGTCCTGAATGGTTCATGGCCGCCTGCTGACACTCAAAGTAAACTAGCCGATCCATAAATCGTTTAGAATCGTTGCGCGTATTCGTTTCGTGATTAATGAGACAAATTGACGCAAGTCTGTATTGTTGGCGGACTGAGTCATTGTTCTTTTTAAACGATGCGCGCACACCACGTGTCTTATCTTGACGCATAAATCAGTGTGTAAAACTCACATCAGAAGTCACATCAGCTAGTCCACAAGAAATCCCGTAAATACAAACAATCTTCAATCACGCTCATCTACCTAACCCTCGGCTCGTAACGGGGTACAGTCTTTTCTCGATATATGTCCACAACACGGGTTTACCGAGAGACATATGGTGTCTAGGAGATACACTGCCTTAATACACTACCGAACGTAGAGAAGGACAGCATAGCCCCAAAAACTAAAAAAAAAAAAAATACGACAAGCAGATTTGAGCTAACTCGTACAAAAATTTGTTCTACTAGGTGTACCAAAATTGTTGGATTTCCTTGAAATCGGTGAAAATATTCTCCGCGGCTTCGCTAAGGAGTTATTAACAAAAAACACGGACTAATCAGAACGCGACAAAAGCAGACGGTGCTGAGCGTGACGCTTCCGAGCGTGACGTTGGCATTGGCCGAACCGGAATCTGTCCACTGTAGCCGCGCCCTGATTGGTCCGTGTTTTTTTTATTGTTAATAACTCCTTAACAAAATCGCGAATAACATTTTTTCGAAGAAAAAAGTTTCTTTAAATGATTTCAGGAATTACCCCTTTCAAGGAAATACAACATTTTTGGGAGACCCTATATGCAGTTTAACGCTAGGTTTACGGGACCCGTCAAAATGATGGATTCTAATACTGTTAATTTATTATTATTGAGATTGTGAAGATCCTCCCACGTGGAATTACTCAACTTTGTTTCTTTAGGTATATATTATCTAAAAAATGGCTACAAAAACTTGAATAGACACATTCTTCTTATTTTTATAAAGCAATGTAAAATAATCACTTTTAGTGCTCCGTAAACCTAGTGTTAAATTTAGCACCATAAAAGATTCAAAGCGGCACTCCTCGGTACTTTTTAGTTTTTCACTGTTAAAGTAAACTCGGCGGGACAGAAAATGGTATTTAACGAAATTATAGAAGGGAAAATCAGGGGCAGATGCTATATGTAGCCCAACAGACGTTATTTCGCTTTCAGTTAATTTATGCGAGGACAGGGGACATTCACAATAATTTCATAATTATTATGAAAAGGCTGTATATAGAATTAATTGTTTTTTGTAAATGTATTGTTTTCTTTTGATAGGCATCACTGAACCCATTACGAGTTCGTTTGCAGGGTATCCCAAAAATATTGTACGTTCTTGAAAGGGATGATTCGTAAAGTCATTTGAACAAATTTTTTCTTTGCGAAAATGTTCTACAAATTAATTCCATATTATAATAGCTATGTAGCTATAGAATATATGTATATTCTGTGTTTGATAAGTATACTCGTCATCACTTAATTTTTGCGACACAATAGAGATACACATTTTTCAAAGTGATCGTAACTGCTAACTGAGTAAGGAATGCATTTTTAACGTGCGCGTATACTTTTGTAGGCGCTTGTAAAATGTTTGAAGCTCGCGAAAGGGAAAAGGCGATTTTGCGTAAGCCTCTTTATCTCCAGACACTGTGAAAATACTGTGTAAACTAGAGCTATGTATTTGTGATAGAGAGTAGATATTCTTCGACCATTAATCGAACCTTCGACAAATGGGAATCGAACGAATCCGAACAGCTTGACCGTCATCGTGGCAACGAGGCAACGCCCAATCGACGCATTTTGAAATTTCACAACGTCTCTACGTGGTAAAAGAAATCGGCCAGTCCGTCTAATTGTCCTGTCGGAGACATCGTTCGCGGGTTGACGACCGCCGGGCTGCAATCGATTCGTTCTTAATTACGGAATAAAATCCTCTCCGTCGTGTTGCGTCGTGCCGCGCGTCGCCGATCGAGATATCCTTCATTTTCTTGCTTCTTTTAACTTCTCTCTCGCGAGCCTCCGGATACGTAGTATAAGAAACGGTTGGCCTTGTCTTGCGGTCGATAATCTCGGGATGGGATTCCATTGTTGTGGAATTAGTCACGACTAGGCCTGCGAAGATACATCCGGAATGATGCCTTATGCCCAACTTGAATACTCAAAACTTTTTTTTTAAGAAATCTCATAAAAGATGTATTACAAAATTAAAAATTGACAAATCAGAAGTGCGTACAGCAAAAACAATAAAACAAACAAAAATAGAGATTCACATTCTTTTTTGTTTCAACGTGCAAATTACACTTATATTTAAGAAAGACAAGGGACTCAATTACTGTGTTTATATTAATTATATTTATTTTGAGAACATAATGAATATTGAGAAAAGAGATATACAACATATACATATATTAACTGTTTTCAATGAAAAAATTTAATATTCATTATGCTTTAAAAGTAAGTATAATTAATATAGGCACAGTAATTGATACCCCCACAGTAATTGGGTCCCCTACCCAATATGGACGCAGGCTTTCACATTGGGACCGGACATCAATACAGAAATGTCCAGTGGCAGCTGAAATCCTAACTTAAAGAGATCGTGCAATAATATAAATCTTTGAGTATCATATTTCACATTCATTACATTTATTTCTAGTATATTCTATTCATTCATTACATAATTACATTTATACCTAGGATTCTCAATAATACGAAATTAGCAAGAAAACCAGCAAGATGCATAACGTAATAATAAACTGGCGGCATAGTTTTTTTACGTTTAAACCAAGGATTAAGAATTATTACTAGACTTTCTTAATATGTGTAATCGTTTGAAAATAAGATAACAGTATCTTTAAATTGGTCTAATATTTTTACCGTTTTAAATTACACCTGCTAATTTTTGCCAGAAATGCATAAAATCCACTGTCTAATTATCACTATGACAGCGAAGAAAGTAGAATTTGCCTTTTTTCATTTAAATTTATTAATTATTTTCGTGAAATATTCAAGGTTTATCAATGCCTAATATATTTACAGAATAAATAAAACGTCACAATTTTAAGGTTAGCTTACTTTTTCGCGCAAAAGCATCGAAAAAGTCGGTTTCCATTTTCTTTTAACTATGGAACACCAAATTGTAAAATCTGAAAACATTTATGAACAATAATTATAACAATATATCGGTACTGTAAAAATATACATGTGGTATCTGTAGAACTTCCATGTAAAATCTGCAGTTTTTCCATTTTTTAAGGTTTTTAAATTTTTACAATCTGGATTTTCAATTTAAAAATCTGAAACGAATTGCAGAGTGTGTATTTAGGTGTTTGACATGTCTCGAATTTTTCTTAGAATTTATAAACATCATTAACTAAACAAAATAGGCCAAAAACTAATTTTTCGATTTTACCCCATAACTTCCCTCGCGATCGAGATATAGGGTTGAAATTTTACAGAGGATGTTTTTTCTTGATGGTCTATGGAATGACCCATCGGCCATATAATTCGAATCAAGCGCACTTTTGACCTCATTATTCGGCTGTACTTTTTTATAAAATAATTATTAAAGTTGTTCCGAATGAATTGGTTATATATTTTTTTAATGCTCAAGATATAAGCACTAATTTTAGCATTAAACTTGACAATTTGAACACTTTGGAGAATGCTTAGAGAATCCGAAAAAATGAAGAAATTATGTGAATCATTGTTCAACCCGATGTCAAGAGCATTGTTTGAAGCAGCACATTCAACCGTGTACACTGAGACACTTTTCGCAATGCTCATATTAAATGAACATTACGGGCAATAGCAAGCTCAGTAAATACAGCAAAAGCAGAAGAATTCTTCGAGAATCTATTAATTTTTTGGGCTGAATAGAATGTACCAAAGTATGCCAATTGATTCGATCGGATGTCCTATAATATCCATAGTATTCAGTAAGCTATGGATTTTTTTCTTTTTCCCTTATTTTGTTGATTCTCCTACTATTTACAATTTAAAAATGAATAATTAATTCGCATTTTGAAAATTTAGGTGATTTGAAAATATTTTTTTGAATCAAATATTTCGCTATGATCTTTGGAAAACCTGAAGTTACTTATCGATATCCAGCACAAACAGTAATTGTCTTTTAGGCGTGGTTAACAACGAAAAAAATGTGCAGTTTACAATTCGAATACATTCAATGCGAATACGTTTATTGTCTGAAAATATTTTTCCAGGTTATTTTTGTAAACCATTTTTAGGCGAGGAGAAAGGTAGTGTATAATACTTTTAAAAAAGTTACTGTTCCAATTTCTAATAGTGTAGGTTAAAGCCTGTGAATTATTGTACAAATAGAAAAAATCTCCGTGTTATACAGACTACCTATCTCTATTTATCGATAACAATTTTGTTTAAAACACATGGAGGGTACTAAAACGAATTTTTAACTGCATTTACAAATGAAAGTGCTTAACACGTAATACTATAATTCATATTAAGGGATAAACGAGAATTGAAGATCAATTGATTCACTTGTAAGTAATTGAACAGCACTATTTTATTTTTGCTACTCATTCTTTTGTTAGCGTATCAAGATTATCCTGAACAAATTATTTAATAACAACTGTTGTTTGTAAATATTTAATATAACAAAATATTTATTTTACTAAAAAATAAAATTACTGTAAAGTAATTTGTTTTATGAAAACTCGAAAGGATCCTTCCTTAAAAATCGATCGGAAAAATCTATGAATTGTGGCAAGTAACAATAGAAGACTACGTATCAGAGTATCAAGGACGTGGCGAAGAAAGTAAGAAAGTATAAGAAAGTAAATGCCGGCCTTGGAACTGTCTGAATCAGTACGTCGTGATATAGATTCTGCACGATCGCAATCTTTTCTATTTTTACTGTCCGTCTTGTACATCCCCTAAAATCCCATGGTCTATGTCGATTAAATAACGCTACGGCCATTTGTTTTACTAACGGGTGTTTACAGTTCGAATTACTGTTGTAACGATTTTATTAAGTGAAACGTATTCCTTTCGAGAAATATAAAGTGAATTCATCAAAGAAAGTGCCGTTGGTAACGACCGCGTGAAAGTTTATACCGATTCTCTCACACGTACACTGGGATATTGTTCCGATCGAGAAAACCAAAAAGCGGTATCTACATACAGACAAGTATAATCGGAGAGTACTTCAACATGTCTATTAATAATATCAAGAATATCACGATACACCAACTTATGCAATAATTCTCACGACTCACTACCACGTAATCAAACAACGAACGATGTCGGGTAATCGTGCCCAGATATCCAAGCAAAATTTTCAAATATGGTTCATGCTGCTAACGCGCGAGTAAATGTGGGCATAAAGTCCCTGCGGGAAGGTTGTTAACCCTCTGGACGGTAGACCATTCATCGAACATATTTTCGAAGGTTCTTCTTGCGAACATGTTGATCTTTAAAACAGCAGCTGTTCATGCAATTAATTTGCCCAAAAACTGGACAATTGAACGTCGATCTAAGATACTCTGAGTTAAAATAAACCCGGTCTCCGCCGTCATTGAATCCGCCATTTTGGTTTTTGTAATTTTGAGATCATATGTGTACTCAGCGGCCCCCAAAACTATGGGAATACTAGTTTTCAAAGAAATCCCACAATCTTCTCAGTTACACATCCGCCATTTTGTTTTTTGTAATTTTGACATCACATACGTATTCAGCGACCTAAAAAATATGGGAATACTAATTTTCAGGGAAATCCAACACTTTTTTCGGATACGCATCTGCAATATTGAATCCGCTATTTTGTTGTTTGTAATTTGGACAACAGATACATAATCAGCGACCCGAAATAAATTGAAGTACTCCTTCCTATTTTGGCCATGTTTTCGCGATTTGACTTCACTGTGCGTCGCACTGAAGGCCCATTCTAGGTGAAAAAAATAGATTTACCAGCCATTTCTTTCGGAATGTTTAATGCGGCCAATGATTTTCATAGTAATTCATTTAGTAATGATATAAGCATAGAAATCAATATATGAAAACTGCGATTAATAAGATTGTTCAAGCTTCTGTACACGATATTCTAATTAATATAAGTAAATGTTCACAAAGTTTTTTGGTAAAGCCTTCTACAATAATGTTTGGTGATTCTTTTCAAATGCCATTTTCTATGCCGTTCAGTTGACTTGAACAATGCAGAAGTAAAAAGTCCCAAAGAGTCCCACCTGGAACTTTTTAGTGTATTAAGTTCAAACTCTATAAAAGGAATTCTCAAAATATTAATCAACTGTTGATACCTGCTAGCTTGCCTGTCACAATTGTCTAAAGTTTTTGTAACACCACTGCGCGAGAACATATCGAAACTCAAGGCCACAGTTAATACTTTATCTATCTGAAGCTTATTACAGTAAAGTCTTGATCTAAGCCCGATCTTGGGGTCCGTGCTGTGATAGAGATCGTGTAGGGCTACTATTTTTTTTTTTTGTGACCGCGTCGACCGCGCTAAACGTAGAAAAGAACAGCGCGTGTAAACATGGTCCACGCGGCCGAAGGTGTACTGTTAATGTCGTCTTTAGTATCATTTTAATCAGAAAAATGCCACAAATAAGTTGGTGAAAGTCCCATAAAAAAGTAATGAAAAACAAAGAAGTTTTGCAATTGGATTAGTAGTGGTTCTCACCGATATACCCAACCCAGTATCGGATTACGCGGCATGTTTACACTTTACACTGTGCTCGCCGACCCAGGCAGTTCGAGCTCCAAGGCTCCTCCAAGGAATAGGCGAACTGACTAAGATCTTGTAGCTCCGTTTGGCTTGTTAGATCAAGACTTTACTGTACATAAATAATAGGCTTTCCAATAATTATACTGTACCAAATAGAAGCTTAATTTCATTTGGGATTATTCTATCAAAGAAAAATTGTTTAAGCCTTTTGTTAGATTATGTTATTGAGGGTAAGTTGTTGGTTCATGATTGAAGTTTCTGTTGCTGTTGAAGGATCTATTAAAAAATTCTGAGCCATGGTCCATAGATTTCCAAAAATTATGGAATAATCGCCGGTAGATAATGTGTTAAGCGAAAATGATGTTTAGAATCAGTAAAGCGTTTTGATTCTCAGGAAAGGATTCTTTATTGTCCATATCTGAGCCTTCAGAACGATTTCAGGTTCTCAACGCAGTCAGGTTCTCAACGCAGTCAGGTTCTTTAGATAACCATACATATGCATTGGTCATCCTCAAATTATGATTTAATGGCAATGCTATTAATAGGGATGCCAAGAAAAAATACAAATTTTTTGCCGAAAGTCAAAGCTAGCTTTAATTAGTCAACCAGAATTTTCGTGCAATCCCATAAATAACGAAACTTCGAGGTCTGAATTGTTTGATAGCGAGACTAGTGAAGAATCTTTTGTTTATTCCAAGGCAAATTGCGGGTTAGACCGAGCGAACAAAGCAGACTTCGTCTAAGTAAACGCGTACCTAACGAATTTTTAAACTCGATTTTCTCGAAAATGGAGCCCCGTATGAAAAAACTATATTCCTTATTTTCAACTAGATTTTATGTCAAATACCCTGTATGTCCCAGGCTAGACCCATGTTGCGGACATATATTTAATAAACACTGTACACATATGTATGTATATGATGATTTAGACATGAAAGGTTCTCAGAAATATTTTGTTAGGTCAAAGTTGACTTTTCCGTAATCACGGTCTGCGAGCCAACCTTTAGAGAATGTTGAACAGCTTGTGGAACATTTCGTAAGAAATCAGAAAACGTTCACAAAAAAGAAGAATGTAACAATATGAATTTTTAATACCACAGTAAGTGTGTAACACTCTGATGTCATTTCTGGATCAGTTGGATCGTTGTGCATGTACTAGAGTACTAGAGGAATCAAAGTAATTTTAGGTATAGCGTTGCGTCGCGGCGGTCGTAAATTGCATAGTTGATGGAATAGCGGCAAAAGTAAGATTATAAACCCAGCTACCGGTCTGTCGGGGCAGCACGTAGCGTCGTAAAACCACGAGTCGATGAGTGTGTCAATGTAAAATGGAAACGACCTTCCAGTGTCAGCGACCACTTCGCTCGTCCTCAGACGAGCACGCTAAGGGGAGGTGGCGAACGTTACGAGACAATACCAAGGACCCAAGTTCGGTGGACGTGGATACATTATTATACATACTGGCCACGTAGTAAGTGTGGAACAGTCTACACGGTCGCTCTTTCACAGAAATTTGACCTTAATTACCCTTCGAAAACAATGATAAATTTTTACAAACCATCAACACTAAATAATAACGCTGAATAATACCCTTGTTGTATACTGGATGTTCATGCAATGTTCAAATTGGGAAAATAATGAATAGAAGGTAAAAATACGTTCCTTTATCAAAAGTGATAAACAAGAAATCAGATTTCAAAGAAAACAGCGATTCTTATGAATATTCGGATACTTAAAAAAAGAACGATAACGTGTTTAGTACTGGACTTGGATTACTTTAGAATTTAGAACAATTAGTTTACTACATGACGTGAAACAAACTTTGATAAAATTGCAATTGGTCGGAATTACAGAGAGAATACTAAAACGTAGTTTACAATCTTTTATGTGAGCCTATATTGAAAATTTAAAGAATACAGTTTGTAGATCTGTATCAGTTATACATATTTTGAAAATTTCAGTCATTTCTGACTCATACCGATATTTCACTACAGTTTTCTTTCGATGTAAGACGATGGTTCGGGACCGCTTTTCGTTGTATTTCAGATGAACAAGAAAAAGTAGAGGGGATAGCGATTTTCTTATTTCGAAATAAAAAGCGTCGTCTTATATCGAAATAAAATTGTACATATACGGAGAGAGCATACGGAGAGTTAAATTTCATGATTATGAAAGTATTCGAGCACCTTTTAACACTAGGTTTACTTGACTCGTGTGAATGACAGGTTACTCATTTTTTAATTTACGATTGTTAAGATTGTAAAGTGACTCCTCAACAACTATTCAATCAATTTATTTCTCTAGTCGTAAATTATAATAAAAATCGTTAAAATAATAAATTCGAATAAATAAATACATTCTTGTCATTTTTACATAGTAATGTAAAATAGTCATTGTTAATGCTCCGTAAACCCAATGTTAAATCAGAATAACTCTTTAATATTGGGCCAAATGATTTGACGTCTTTTTAGCAATTAGAAACATTGATTTATTAAATGACGTGCAAAAAATATTTTGAAACATTTTTTTTAAAACGTTAACCGATTTCGATGAAATTTTCATCATGCGTTTAACTGACATTGATTTACAAGACGCATATTTTAAAGTTTCATTATGATCCCAAATGAAAAAAGTTTCATAAGTGTCGTCTTTATTTTTTTATGTAATTCTTACCAATGCTTTAAATTGCTCAAAAAAGTCGATTGATCCAATTCTAAAATAGTTATTTTTTTAAAGAGTGTTCGAATAGTATAGTGGACCACTTATAAGCCAATTATTATTTAACAAATGAAGTTTATGTGTGTTCAGAAATATAAACTTTTACATTACGCTTTCTAATCTTTACTGAAAGATTAAAACAAGATCCTTTCTATCCTAAAAATTCTAAATATTGAATAGTTTATTAATTTCTTGCATTCAAACAAAATTGCGGAATGAAACCTAACACGAATAACTCTATTAAACTTATTTTTAAACTATCTCTATTAAACTTATTTTTAGTTAGTACAAATAAAATTCTTAAGTTTATTATATACACTTTTACATAAAATGGATAAACTAACCATATTATTATAGATAATATTAATGACAATATTGATATAAATATATAATAATTTAAATTAATTTTATCTAAAACAAATAACTCCAGAATTAATAATTTAATAATACCTCTAAAAGGTTCAAAAGTTACAACTTTACTAGGTCCCCTACAATTTTGAATAAATCCCAAGGAAATCTTAAGGAAAAACTGTTTTACACCTTTGTTTGTGACGTTGTGGTTACGTAATATCGCCAATGGAAAAAGATATTGTAGGTAGCAAAGTTGGGGGGACAATGGATCTAGATGTACAATGTTGATAAAATGCTTTTGTGTATGCAATCGTATCGTACACCTCATCGGAGCTTTCAGTCGGGGTTTTTACAAATATTTTATTATCAATCCGTCCCTGCGTCTATTTGCACATGGTGACAGACGCGCGACGCAAGGCGATTGTCTACGTGACTGTCGTAGCTTCCTGCCTGATGTGTCCTACATACAGTAGCTCACGAAAGTATTCGAACGCTTCCAATCTACATCGTTAACAAATAAAATACACTCGTTAGGTTTAAGTTTTCAAAATAAGATTGTAAGTAAAAACACATAGGAGTCTTGAGAATGTATAAGTAAAATTACAAAAAAATCTGACAACACATACAGGATTCACAGGGCATTGAGTATAAACATACCGTTTTCGGACGTCACAAAAGTATTCAAACGCGTAGACAAGAAGCGTATTTCTAGTGGTTGAAATGTAAACATTACACTTTAGTCGATTCCGAGACATCGTGTGGTTCATACAGATTTCCTAGAGTATAATCTTTCATAGTTATTCTAATCATGAGCACGAAAAAATCAGAAACCAGTAAATGTGAACGTGAATTAATATTGAAGTTGCATAATGAAAGTAAATCTTGAAATTGCCAAATTTTTATAAATAGAAGTAAATCTACGATACATTATATAGTAAAAAAGTCGAAAAACTGAAGGTAATATTACAAACAAGAAGCGTACAGGACGTCCAAAGAAGTTAACGCCCAGAGAGGAGAAAACGATTATACGTGAAATTAAGAAAAATCCAAGCACATCTGCACCAAAACTTGTGGGGATTGTTGCAAATAATTTTGGGAAAGATGTACATCCCGAACTGTGTCGTAGGGTTCTGCGGAGTAATGATTACCATGGAAGAATACCACGAAAAAAACCGTATATCAGTAAAATTAATAAAAAGAAAAGACTAACGTTTGCAAAAATGAATATTGATAAGGATATTTCATTTTGGAATAAAATTATTTTCTCGGATGAAAGTAAGTTTAATATTTTCGGTTCGGATGAACAGCATTATGTGTGGCGAAAGTGCAACACAGCATTGCAAATACAGAATATGATTCCAACTGTGAAACACGGAGGTGGCTCAGTGATGGTATGGGGGTGTATGGCGGCGACTGGAACGGAAATCTTGTTTTTATTGACGGAATTATGGATAAGTACAAATATCTGAATATTTTGAAACAAAATTTGAAACAAAGTGCAATTAAATTGAACCTATTGGACGATTTCTACTTCCAACAGGACAACGATCCTAAACATACAGCTGAGATTGCAAAGGAATGGATCATGTATAATACCCCGCATACACTACAAACTCCTCCGCAAAGTCCTGACATAAATCCTATAGAACATTTATGGGCCGAAATTGCAAGAAAACTTATGAATTTTGACATAACGTCCAAGGAAGTGTTAAAAACCAAAATAATAGAAATATGGAATTCCATTGAAAAAAAAGACAACGGAAAAACTTGTTATAGTATGGAAAGCCGGCTAAGACACGTTATTGATGCCAAAGGAGGACCAACCAGATATTAACATCAAACAATTCAAGATTTATTCGTACGTTCGAATACTTTTGTGACATCCGAAAACAGTATGTTTATACTCAATGCCTTGTGAATCCCGTATGTGCTGTCAGATTTTTTTGTAATTTTACTTACACATTCTCAAGACTCTTATGTGTCTTTATTTACAATCTTATTTTGAAAACTTAAACCCAACGGGTGTATTTTATTTGTTACCGATGTAGATTGGAAGCGTTCGAATACTTTCGTGAGCTACTGTATATGTTCAGTTGAATTCCTTCGGTTCCTCCGTTCACTGTGTTAAAGATGATCTATACTTAGATCGATCTGGCGAATCAGCGAGGACAAGACAGTTTCGTTCTGATTGTCCTTACATTCAGTATAACGTAAATACCCACAGTATTAGACTGCAGATTTCTATATAAAAATAGGTTTTTCAAAGCGATAACAGAACAATAAAATATAGGATAACAAATCCAATTACTGTGGGGGTGCTAATTGCTGTGGCTATATTAATTATACTTATTTTTAAAATATAATGAATGTTAAAAAAGAGATATGTAACATATACATTAACTGATATCAATGAAAAAATTTAATATTCGTTAAGCTTTAAAAATAAGTATAATTAATATAGGCACAGTAATTGGGTCCTTTACCCAATACGATCTGGCAATGATTCGAGTGGATTACAAATATCTACTGTGGGTCTAGCCAGGGACATAAATCGGCCAGGAAATGATATTCTTTGATCCATGCCAAACGTAGAAAAAGACAGCGAGGCTCACGGGGTATACTCCGCGGCAGTGGGGATAGTTCTGGGACTTTTAATGGCTAGGTATTTGGGACATATTTAAAGTAAACGTTGTCATATATGTTTTTATTTGCCTATTTAATTTTATCAAATTTTATAGTACTTACAATGAATTCTAGAAAATTATTTGTGTATCGCGATGATCATTACTAGGCTACGGATTTTATAGATTTACGACAAAAATGAGTAGAATTCAAAACAATAAAAATATTTAAAGAATTAAAAATACTCTTGCGCGCTTTGAACTTTATAAAGTTATTAAGAAAAAGATTAATGTGTATGTACCACAATTTTTATTTTTATTTTTAAATATCTTGTTTATATGACACATATGAAATAATTTCTTAGATCTACATATTTTATTTTGATGTAATATCTGTATATTACATCAAATTTGAAGTAATGTATTTCTATGGAAGAGTTCTTACCCTTCTACTGCATTAGTCTTCGTCGCTGGCATCATTGATTATAGGGTAATGAAACAGTACACGGAACAATGGAACATATGAACATGGTACTTGTACGGGTATGGAAAACGTGAAGAATAGCGGTTTTTGATTTTTTAAACTATGTTTCCCTACTTTAAAAAATCTGAAAAAAATCATATGTTAACTAATCATATGTATCTCGTAACTTCTACAAGAAATTGATATTTTTTAACTTTTTTTATTTTTTAAAATTCGGTTTCAAAGATAAAAATTCTGAAAAAATGTATGGATATGTATTCTAATAGCCAAAATATGCCTAATCTTTTTCAGAATTTTCAATTGAAAAGGATAAAAGAAATTACGGAAAACCCCGATTTTTTTCGTCACCCCATTACTACCCCCCCCCCCCCTCCCCCCCCCTTCATGTCGATATATAGAGTTGAAAATTAGCACAAAGTATTTTCTTTAGATAATAAACTATCGAATTACCTATCGCAAATTCAATTTGGTTGGGGGGTACTTTTGCTCTCCTTATCCGGCTACACCCTTTCATTAAAGAGTATTACAAATATGTGTTTGAATAGCCTTAAGATAAATATGATGTCAAACATTGTTAAATAGTTTTAGTGTGGCGAGCTATATAAAGGGTTAAAAATCGCCAATTTAGACTAACTAATTACTATAATATTATCTAGAGACCTATTATTACTAGACTGCGGATTTTATACATGTATGACAAAAATGAATAGGCCAAATACAAAAATAAAAGGACATTAAAACAATTCTATGATCTTGCGATATTACTTTTAACTTTTCAAGATGATAAAAGAAAAAATGTATTTTCATTCAACTTTGGTTTCTGATTGTCTTGCCGATTGTCTGCCGTTACTCTCCAATGGAAACGTTAAAGGAATGTTCTTGTTATTAGTGTTTCACGTTGTACACATCCGAATTTTAAATCAATCAAATCTACAATTCAAAGGCATCTCGGAGAACTTCTTTATGGACGATCAGTTGGCAATTTAGGGAGACGTGATCGTATTATGGGACACCTGTCGCGGTGTTCGTAATGCATCTGGAATCTTCGAACGTGTTCTTTATCACGCTATGAAGCAGCATTATGGTTCAAACGAACCACGTTCTGAACTATTTAGCCAGTTGGAATTTTTATATACAGTGTTTTCTCGATATATGTCCACAACACGGGACAACCCAGGGACATGTATAGGCTAGCAGATACTATTCTTTGATACAATGCCGACCGTAGAAAAGGACAGCGAAGCTCGAGAATTATATACAGGGTGTGGCATTTAAATGGGGACACCTAAATATCTCGGTTATTATTAGTTGTACAAAAAATCTCCACAAAATAAAGTTGTACTGTTTCAAGGGGCAAATTTGATGATGGTAAAAAATATTTCTCAAGATCATTATTTTACAAGATTATAAGGTTATCGACATTTTTTAAAATGGAATCTTCACGTGATCATGAGTACGAAAAATTCATAAAAGTAGAACACTTGATGTAAACAGTGAAATAACGATTTATTTGATTGTGAATGATAACGTTATTTTTCTGAAACGATAGTGTACAGTGATGCAGAAAAGGTAGAAATTATTTTAGTTTATGGTGAGGCTAAAAGTAAATGAGTACAAGCATTTCAACTGTACGAGGAAGATACCCTGAGAGAAACTTCACGACCACGGATGCAATGTCGCTTACGCTGTGCCAAAGACGAGTTATCTCGCGACCAACCTATAAACGAGACTTGTTCGCGAGATAACTCGTCTGTGGCACAGCGTAAGCGAAATCGCGTTGCGAGATAACTCGTCTGTAGCACAGCGCAAGCGACATTGCGTCGCGAGATAACTCGTCTGTGGTTATTGTACGCACGGTATTTCGTCGCGAGATAACTCGTCCGTGGTCGCGAAGTGGTTAAATGCCCCACCCTCTATATTAGTATTAGTGTACATATAATCCGAATGATATCGTGTTTGGTATCATTTTCAGTAGAAAAGTAACACAAATATGTTGGTGAAAGTCCTATAAAAAAATAATGAAAAATAAAGAAGTTTTGTTATTGGATTAGTAGCGGTCTCTTGGTCTCATACCGATATACCCGTACCGTATTATGTTACACTAGTCGGCGACCGAGGTCTCTCGAACTTCATAGCTCCTCACAGGGTATACCCTGCGGCAGTGGGTATAGTTCTGGTACTTTTATCGGCTAGATATTTGGGACATATATCTAGTAAGGACTGTATGGTATTTTGTGAAAAAGAGAGACTTTCCATTGGTTACTTTTCAAATAGATTGTAAACGACAGTGTTGCGGTATGTTCGCAGGTATACCCGTGACAGAGGAGATTGAAGAAACTACCACGGTTAGACCTTTCAATAGTAATTTGACTGATCCTGAAATTCAGGGTCACTCAATGGACGATATTTTGCCGGGAACGAAGGCGCCACCGATTCCAGTAACATTCGTGGATGTTCCAGTACACACAGAAACAGAACTCGGCTCGTCGATACTTCTGGCATGCAGAACCGCCAATACCGTAGCTGAGTGTCAATGGTCCTGGCAACCATTACCTCCGGTTCATCTGCCGCTACCGGATATCAGCGAAAGTCCATCGAGCTCGACGTGTTAGTATTAGTATTTGTTTTACTATTACTAATAGTATTTTGCATCACTATTACTATAACCTTTTTTTTTTATTTATGGCACTTAAAATACTACAAGAACTCGATGAATCTAGCAAAGCAAGTTGCTCAACACATTTACTGCTCTGCTATTCATACATACATGTACAGGGTGTCCCAAAAATGTTGTACTTCTTTGAAAGGGGTGATTCCATAGGCCATATGAAGTAACTTTTTCCTACACACATATTCTTCGTGGCTTTGTGAAGGAGCTATTAACGAAAAACAAGGACCAATCAGGGCGCTGCTACAACGGACGGATTCCTGCTCGGCAACAGATTCCGCTGAGCGTGGTGTTGGCATTGACCGAGCAGGAGTCTATCTACTGTAGCAGCGCTCTGATTGGTCCTTGTTTTTCGTGAATAATTCCTTAACAAGGCCGCGGAGAATATTTTCGTAAAAGAAAAAGTTACTTCAAATTACCTCAGAAATCACCCCTTTTAAGGAAGCACAACATTTTTGGGACACTCTGTATATATACATATATATATATGCATATGGGTGATCTAGATGTAAAAATGAATCTTCTTTACTGGTATGTAAACTTATCATTGTCAAGTGTATCAGATTTAGCTACGACTTATAATGCTGAACTCATTCTTCCGTTTTTGTTTCATTCGGTAAACTCCTTCGATTAATAACACTTTTGTTGTTGCTGATTTTGCAATTAACAAATAATATAAAATACTACCTTTTGGAATTTTTTTAAACAAAATTAGACTACGTATCAATGTCAAAACATTGTGGGCATATTATATAGGTGTCCCACTAACCTATTGCGAAGCGATATCTTCACTATTTTGTATGTTACGCCAAATGTCAAGAGGTGAAATTATTTGGTTCGAAAAATATAATTATTTTCTTTTGGATTTAAAGGTCATCGATATTTTTTTTATATAACTACATATTTATTGATATAACACATTTATTAATATAAATTTGAATGAAGCCGCATCGGCCCCAATAGTATTTACACTTAAGGATTAAGAATAAAGGTTTTTACATTATCACTAGTTAAACGTTTAAGTGCGGAAGGTCATTGATAACGTATCGAAGGTTATCTGCAACTATCTTTGGTAGACTATAGCTAACCTTTAACCTTACGTCCAAGACCAAAGGGGTTGAATTTATGTAGCCTTGTGGAAATTCCTTTGAGCACGATCTATATTTATTGCATTCTTGAGCGAGCAGCATGGACTCTTCCTGACATTAGGGCTGTCCTTTAGATACAAGTATACGATTGTGTGATACATAGAGCTGCAAATCGAATAGATTACTCGTACGATTTCACCTATTTTAACACTTTAATCGTCAACCCAGCAACCTCGAAAATTTCATAAAATCAAAGTAACTTATTTAATGAAATAAAAACTCAAAAGTTAAGGTGTCTGATACTCGGTACTCGGTATTCTTCCAACCTTCTGGCATTTTGCAGACCCCAAGCAAACTTGAAATATTATTGAATATTTATAATATTGCATTATACTAACTATTATAATAACTTTGTTATTTATGCAAATGCAAAAAAATCATTGGAAAGAAAGTTATCATATTTGGAGAGGGACATAAGCCTGTGTGAGTGAAGCTCATCTGTCTAGAATTGTCTAGACTTCATGTCTGGGCTGCTTGCATCTTTTGAACTTTACTCGTCCAAGACGGGCAGTATGTCTAGAATTGTTTAGACATCATATGTCTAGGTCTGTGCTGCGATCGAGTGGGACACTGTTACTTTGAGTTATTTATTGGCATGATTGACTTTTTGAATTCGTTACGAACTTGGGCACGGCTGAAAGTTAAGTATCTCGTTTCGAAACGGGGAAACAGACCAGCCGTGCTCTACTCTATGACAGTTGACGCATCGCAGGCTGACTGTCAACGGAAAGGCGACACCAGTTTCGAGGACAGATTTTTGAGCGAAGAATCTTTGTGCAGTGTCCCGCGAGGCTTATGTAAGAAAATTAAATCACGTGGTCAATAGGCGTTGGACAATTTTGGATAACACTTCGAAATTCCTCCACTCTAATTTCCCTTTATACTTCGCTATTCTCCACGCTTCCGCTGTGGCCCAGTCACGTGAGGTGTTTCGTCTCCACCGTGCATACTCAGGCACTGGTAGAGAGGGGGAAACTTTTACCCTCTCCTCAAAGAAATTTTTTCTCTCTCCTCAAAGAAACTCCCTCCCCTTATCTGGCGACACTTTGCAGAGTGGGAGAACAAGTATTGATCTGGAGACACTACCTTTTGGTAGGGAATTGATGGAGAAGTAGGACTTCAGAACATTACGAACCTGCGTGAGGTTACGAACTATTTTGAACTTCAAATTTTCAAGAACATCACGAATCGTTATAACGATAACAATTGTGGGTTTTAAAACAAAGTGAAATACAGCGAATCCAGGTTATACGTCGCCAGGTATTCTGATTTAGCCGTCGTCGAATTATCCCCGCCAATGCGGATTATATCCTCCGAGGGGCCAAGACGCTCGAGAGCCGCCGTCACCGCCGCTGAGGAGTGTGAACATAACACGAGTCGTGTACATCGGTGTAAGACCAGGAGACCACTACTAATCCAATAACAAGACTCCTTTCATCAACATATTCGTGGCATTTTTCTAATGAAAATGATTCCAAATATGATATAATTCCAATGATATTTACTTGTGTAATAAGCGATGAAAGTTACTGTTCATTACAATGATATTAACGAAAAATTAGTGTAAATATGATCCATATTGTATCGAGTTTGGTATCATATTTTAATAAAAAAAAATTAACAAATATATTAGTGAAAGTCTCGTAAAAAAACAATTAATTATAAAACAGTTTAAGTTTTTATTTAAGTCTTGAGTTCACGCCAGTCTTTCATCTTTCCCGAATGTTTCGACTCTCCGCGTCTCTTTCTTTCCCATACGCTGTCCTTCTCTGTGTCCGAAACTTCCATCGTTTATTACACAAGTAATTGTCATCGGAATCATATCATATTTGGTTTCATTTTAATAAAAAAATGCCACGAATACGTTGGTGAAAGTCCTGTAAGAAAATAAGGAAAAATAAAGAAGTTCTTGAGCTTTGCTGTCCTTTTCCATGTTCGGCACTGCATCAAAGAATGGCAGAGTCTCGTCGACAACATTTCCCCGCTATCACTTTGACAGATAATTCATAGGAGACAGGAATTACGACGTGTTTACCTACCGCGGCGAGCTGTAAATGGTGGCAAACTATCGCTGTCCTCTTCGTCAAAGAACAGTGCCCTGAGCACGACAAGTCCCAGACTGCTGACATATAACGCGGATTCACTGTATTGTGGATTTTATATTTGAACTTTATATTTCAGATTTTACAATTTTACTTTATATTTGGACTTTGTATTTGGACTTTTGTAATTGTATTTTGTATTTGGACTTTGTATTTGGACTTTTGTAATTGTATTTTGTATTTGGACTTTGTGTGTGGACTTTGTGCTTGGACTTTGTGCTTGAACTTTGTATTTGTACTTTGATCTTGAACTGTTGAACAAGTTGATTTTTACCTTTGATCTTGTACTTTGAACTTGAACTTTGTACGTGTTCATGAGCGTGACCTTGAACTTGAAGTGAACTTTGGACTATTATAAACGTTACACATATATTTTACGAACATAAAATACAGTAATTATTGATTTGGAACTAGAGCGTTAATTGCTTCTGAACAAGCGGCAATATTCTACTAGACAACGCTCGAAACATCTTCTGGTCATATTTTCCGAGATCTTACGAAGAGTCATGTTTTTTAAATGGAATGGCATTTGGTACTTATTGTTAGTAGTGGTACTTTGTGTATCGTGAATGGATTTGCCATGTATACTTACCATATACAAAATAACACTACATTACCAGAGTGAGTCAATTGGACTTGTTTACGATTTTATTGCTATATATATATATATATAGGTACGAATATGTGATAGTAGGTACGTATTGAAAATTATTTCAAAAATTATTTCGTTAACTATTAGGTTCAGGACATATGAGAGTCAATACATTTTTACGCAGAATTTTATGCTCCATTGATTCATGATACAAAAGCTAGATCATTCCATTTAAAAGAACATTACTGTCCGCAAGATCTCGGTAAATATGACCTTGAGATGGCCTTCACTCACAGAGACTTATGGCCTCCTCCAAACACGATAACTTTCTTCGCAAACGCTTTTTTTTTGTATTTGTGTAAGTAACAAAGTTATGAAGAGTAGCAGAATTAAATGAATATCATGAAAAAGATCGTAAACTTTTCTCCAATATTTTTAATTGGATCAGATATCTCCTACAGCACTCGCGTGCCACGTATTTATGTCTGGTTGTAATTTATAGCCACCACGGTCTCGGTGATTCAGACGACAGCTACGCCAACTACCAATCCGTTGCCGGTACGACAATTTCCTGCCTTCGGGAACAATAGCAACGACTGTTCCGTAAGATTCTCTAGCACGAAGCACGAGCAGACCGGATACTGGACCTGCGCTGCAAGAACTTCCACGAATGATCCTTTCACCAGTACAGAACCTGCTAAGCTTAGCATCGTCAATGAGAATCAGGGTATGGAATGTTCATTGTCTCTTAAAATCTCTGATTTAAGATCGAGTCGCATTCGGTATGATCGATCGATTCAACTAATACATTAAGGAATCACCTCTACAAACCCGAGAAATTATGTCAATTTCAAATGATAATAACTCCGGAAAAAATTGTTGTATCGATATCATTAAACAATCATTTGAAAGCGTGAAGTGTCTACTTCCAGATGCTGTTTTTCAAATTTTTGGCTATGTTACTTTTCACAACAGTTATAGCGTTATAAAGAAGACTTTTAAAGGTACAACAAATTTTGTTCAACGTATTGACATCACATCGGGTAAGAGAAATTTGTTTAATAAATCGCCTTAACATCATTTGAAAGCGCCCGCTTTCCTGTGCAAAATACCTGGTTGCCAAATACTGTGCGATTTTTTTTTTTGTTCGAATTATTCAACATTGAAGTATATATTGTCCTCTTAACTTCAACTGGCTGTAGAAAACGAACAAATCTTCGTAGAATTTTGTACAAAAAAGCAATAGAAAGAGAATTTCTTTCTCTTGGAGGAACTTCTTTTGTTTTTTCAATTTGATTAACATTTCGATATACCAGGTCTTTCTGAAAATATGCTTAAATATGTACAATTTCCATTTTTTATTCAACTGGCTATATCTCGGTGGTAAATGATCGCAATATGATCATCTCAAGGTAAGTTTGAAGCACAGATTCTACCGATTCGATTGAGCACCTGATGAACCCGCTGGAACAATTTTTCACCTGTAGAAATTACGTTTAATGTTGCCGATTTCGGGAAATTGCATCTACCGATATAAGTATACGTACATAAGGTAATATCGGCGTTCCTCGGTTCGTCTTTGGGTGTTTTCGTCACTTACGTCGGTAGGTGGCGATGAGGATAAGTGATGAACTACCGCTATTAGCCTCATTTTGTGCGAATCGGTAACTTCAAATACAATTGCTATAAGTGAAAAATTGAGAGGTAATCCCTTAGTTTTTTTTTTTTGGTGTCTTTTATGATTCGATAATTCTTCATATTTGTTACCATTCATTAAAAAGCCAGTGAATTATAAAACAATCATTTTGATATGTCTTCACGTTCGTCTTTTCCCGTAATCTTCACTTGACTCACGTTTTGGTCCTCGATTTGTCTCAAGATTTGGTCCACGATTTGACCTACACTTTCAGCATAGCGGAGGAACCGCACGCGTATACAACTACTTGGCTAGCTTGAGTCTTGCATTTCTCTTTTAATAAAGTCCTATTTTGTTTTCTGCGTGACCGTTAAATACGGTAGTATTATCCAAGAATATAAGGTTGTTGCAATTTCCGATTTTAGAATGCAAATTTTATAAAGCGTTTTGATCAAGAATATTACAATCTCCAAGTTTCATATGTATCATTTCAAGATACAAAACTAACTGGTCTTTTTATCTTCATTTTTTGTTAAGATATCTAATTTTACATTTAAATCAATTTTACTTCAACGTCGATCAATACGATTGTTGTGCATTCTTTTTACAGTCTTTTACAGTCAAGAAACTTCTAATTCATTGACATAATATGTTGCTTACAATATGGTGTTTGCTTTGATTAATAAGTTGATTTGGAAAAGAATTGTGCTTGTTAAACGGAACTGTTACAAATCGAAGATTTCATATGCAACAACCTAATTACCGTGTTCTCGATTGTATGTCCACAACACGTGTCTACCCAGTGACATATATCGGCTAGAAAATACTATTTTTTTATGCACTGCCGAATGTACAGAAGGACAGCGAAGCTTGAGTGGCCTCGGTCGCCGAAGAGTGTAAACGTAATACGGGTCGGGTGTATCACTACTAATCCAATAACAAAAATTTATTTTTTATGGGACTTTTACCAACACATTCGTGGCAGTTTGCTAATGAAAATGATACCAAATGTGACATCATTCCGATGACAGCTACTTGTGTACTGAACGATGAAAGTTACTTCCCATTACAATTATATTAACGGACAATTAGTGCAAATATGATCGAATGATATCATATTTCGTATGATATTTCGTACTTCGTATCGACAGTACCAGTTAAAGGTTGAACAGTAACATCTTTAACATTTTCTTCAAGCCACAACTTCCAAGCAAGCGTAATAATTACGAGAATAAGATAAGCAACATTTATAAAATGTCGTTTGCAATCAATATACTATTAATAGTATAGTTTAACATAGTGTATAATATTTTTTAAAAGTTCAGTAAAATCCTAGAAAGCCCACCTCACAAGTAAAGGATTCAAAGCAATGCATTGTCTTCTTTACTGTTGCTATGCAATAACAAAGAACTTTTGCGACAACCTTGTATAACAGACATGAATCGTGTAAAGCGCCGACATCAAGGAACGTATCTACACTTGTTTTGCAGGTGTTCAGGTGGCATTTGGAAAATACGATAACGTTGTCGAAGTACCAGCAGGATCCTCGGCGCAAATAATGTGCCAGATAAGGTCACCTGTCCGCGAATGTCAATGGTCCTGGCGGCAGTTAAACCAATCGCAACCGTGGAATCTCGAGGTAAAACGATTTCCAGCTTTTGGTAACGACAGCACCGATTGCAGTATCAAATTCAAGAATGTGTTACCGGAACAAGAAGGATACTGGACATGCGGCGCTAGGATCGATCCGAATTCCTCATTCACACAGTCAAATCCTATTCGATTTCTCATATCGGAAGGTGAGAGAACGCGATGTTACTGCAAAACGAATTAGCGATTCTGTAAAATACAAAAAAAATATGTACTCCGACAAACGTCAATAATTGTTCACTCGAAAGAACATTGTAATCGACAAGATCAATCTTTCTTTCGTTTCGTTTTTCATAAAATAATTTATAGAACTAGAATTTTGGTTAAAGATTTGTAGCTTAAAATTACGTATCTTTGAATGTGGAAAATATTGATATTTTTTACCATTTTTTTTTTTTTTTAGTAAAATCAAAAAGTAAATGGAAAATCAGGTCAGTGGCAGATTGGGGACGGGGGCTTTTTATAAGGCCTGAAGCCTAGAGGTGGTACATTTTTGGAAAAATATCAAAGGCACAAGTCACAACAATAAAAACAAGTGAATGAATATGTTCACCAATTTAAAAATAACAATAACATGTTTGAATGACATTATATGAAATTACAAGCAGAATGCAAGTACCTAACTCCCCCCATATCTGAAAAACAGATTAAACAAAATTAGGGTAGTACTAATGATTTTGTGATTTGTGCTATTGACAAACCTATGGGGAGAAAGCGTAAGCGGACGAGGGCGTTGGCCCTTTAAGGGGACCGGCAGGCATTTGGCCTTGACTCAAATGCTATGTTAGGATGTGCCTTTTTTCTAGATATTTTACGTCTTAAATAAGTAAGTAGTCGATTAAAAATGCATACCACCGTGTTTGTACATGTCTTTGCTACGTCTGTCCAGATCCTTTTTGCGATACGAACACTAAATCTCTCGAAATTAAGAGAATCTCTCTGCGGCAGCCATATATTACACAAGTGACCACTTTTAAACTGTTCATAGCAATATTGAATCGTCAATTTGTCAAGATTTTGACCCTTGCAAGTTCATATACATATATTGCAGAGAAATTCTCTTAATTTCGAGAAATTTAGTGTTCGTATCACAAAAAGGCTCTGGACAGACGTAGCAAAGACATGTACAAACACGGTGGTATGCATTTTTAATCGACTACTTACTTATTTAAGACGTAAAATATCTAGAAAAAAAGGTACATCGTAACATAGCGTGACTGTCAAGGCCAAATGCCTGCCGGCCCCCTTAAGGAGAGCTGAGATGTAGGGGAAGCCCCTAGGCGGCAGAAGTATAAATCCGCCACTGAAACTGATACAGATATTTTACTTTACTATGCGTCCATCAGGAGGTGGCAGTGAGAAACTTGTAGGTATCACGTGATATTCCTACTTCTCGCTACACGTCTTCCGCTATTGGCCGAATTGCTAGATGAAGACAGCGAAGCATGTATCAGGTGTGATTGGAACAGAGAGATGTGGTGATGCTGACCACCTATGTCGGCCGTTTCCTCACTGTCAAAATCACTACCATCTCGTGATGGACGCATAGTACATGTGTGAAGTGTCACGTGGTGGTTGTTTCTTTTTTTTTTTTAATGATGCTTAATCCATATGCAGGATAATTGCAACACAATTTGGCCTAAAAGACAGAGCCAATAATTCTTATCCTCTTTACGATACTAAAATCGAAGACCCTTGAAAGAAAAGTATCTCTCCTAGCTGAAATATTTTGTATAAAAATTTTCATGGAGAAGGGAATACTTTTAATATATCATAAATTCCTACGTGAAAATTTATATTAAATATTTCCTATCACTATGCTAGTATCTAATTGTCTTCGTCCCTGCTTGTCAGTCGAGTTCGTCCAACTGTCCAGAGGAATTCAAGTAGCGCCCGGTGAGTCAGTGCTGCTCAGATGCCTAGTGAATAAGCCAGTGGTTCAATGCGAGTGGTCCTGGAAAGCCACAAATTCCAGTCAAGAGCCTTTGTTAGTAAAAAAATTTAACCCGAATAAAGACGCCGATCACGACTGTTCTGTGCGTTTCAAAAACATTCTATACGAAGAAGAAGGTCTATGGACCTGCGGTGTCCGATTATCACCGGAAGGAATTCTTCATGGGGCACCTCCGGCGACCGTCAGCCTACTACCTACAGGTATAATTAGTCTCGATAACATTCTTCGACATAAACGGGGTGTTCATTTCTACGAACGTTAATCAATTTCTGTGCTTACTAATTGGAATGATACAGTGTTTTCTCGATATATGTCCACAACACGGGTCAAGCCAGGGACATATATCCGCCAGGAGATACTATTCTCTAATCCACACCGAACGTAAAAAAAGAAAGGGAAGCACTACAGGCCTCGGTTGCTGAGGTGTGTAACATATTTCAGGTCGAATATATCGGAGTCAGACCAGGAGACCACTACTAAGCCGAGGTCTCTCTAGCTTCGAGGCCTCTCAAGGATCTACCCCGTGGCAGTGGGGATAGTTCTGGAACTTTTATTGACTAGATATTTCTGAAATATATTGAGAAAACACTATATTTTGAACAAATTCGCATGAAATCCAGCATTGGAGGGACCACGCAGAAAGTTGTTCGCTAGAACGGTACCGTTAATCGATTTGTTTATCTCCGATCGTTTCAGCTAAAGTCAGCTTTGTTGAAATGCCGATGGACACTTCCGCGCCGATCGGTACGGAGGCTTCGTTGAAATGCATAACGAGCAGTCGCGTCGAGAAATGTACATGGACCTGGAAACCCCTTCACGGAAACGACCCAGAAGTCGTCGCTCAGGAATTTCCGAGTAATGGTGACCTTGGTAGAGATTGCTCGCTCACTCTACCACACGTATACACCGAAAAACAGGGTCAGTGGGCCTGTCAGGTGTCGATCAGTTCTCTCAACACAGTACTGACTTCTCCCTACGCCAAACTCACTGTCTTCGAACAAGGTACATTCTTTCCTTTTCCGTCTTTCTTTTTTAACTGTTTTGTTCCTCATTCCACGTACATACAGGGTGAGCCACCTAATGTTTGCACCTCAAATATTTTTGTTGTTCGTAAAGATATGTTAGGAATTCAGTGACCATAATTACTCAAGGTCATTCAAGGTCACAAACAGAAGAAACATATAAGATGTAAACAATTTTTTGTGAAGTATGCTAAAAAATGGCGTATAGTTGCAATAAGAGTTGAAGGTATGTTTTCAACAGTTTGACGAATTTTCAACATTCCTTCAGGGCCCATTTATAAAAATGTGTCAATGTAAACGGTCATCATTTCGAACATTTATAAAATACAGATATTCTACTCTCATATTTTAAATCTTGTACGTTTCCTCTATCTATGATCTTGAATGACTTTGAGCAATTATAATAGTTGAATTCTTAATGAAAGGAATTATCATCGTAGAAAAGAAATGAATGTGACCTTGAGATCTCTAGAAAAAAATAACATAGAAACAAATATTCTTATGGTATCGTGTAAGCCCCACTGAACCATTCAACTTTGTTCTGAAGATATTTGACATATCTTTAAAAACAACGAAGATATTTGAGACGTAAACGTTAGGTGGCTCATCCTGTATACATATATACATACATATATACTCACCCATCCAAATTGTAATTTATGAGGTTATCACATCGCATAACTGTGGAACAGTTCCTTGTAAATAATTCTACATACAGTGGCTCGGAGAAGTATTTGAATGCCCTTTAAAACTGCATAACTTTTTTTAAAATTACACCAAACAACTTGAGTTTTTTGGAGCAATTTGAAGCATTGGTGTACTGACTGAACGTATAAAACGTATAAACAGGACACTTTCTAAAACTTTTGTGTTTGAGTCCGGAATAAAAATTTAAAATATGTGTTTTGTAAATCTTTGTTACTTATATACATACATGCTGGGAATTTGAAAGATGTTAGAGGCTGCGGATTTTAAGCAGAAACTGACCGAAAGCCGTGAAAAACTGCGATTCCAACAAAGTGTTCAGCGTGTGTATAACTAAGATAGGTCTACAAAACTCATATTTCAATTTTCATTACTGGCTCAAATAAAAAAGTTTTAAAAAGTGTCGTTTTTAGTTTTTCATATAATTCCTACCAATTTCAATGTTTTCAAAATCTTTCTAGGGCTAGTTTTTATTTTTAATTAAAAAGACTGAAATGAAAGCCAATTATAAACGTCAAATAGTAGCAAGAATTCGTTCCGAATAAAAATATTCGGAACTGTTCCTATAATAAAATATAGCGTTACTTAGGGTGAGCACAAAATTCGTTGCTGCACACTGTTATGTATACATATTTGCATTCTAATCACAAATCTTTTCACACAACATTGCAAGTAGAACAGAATCATACAAATGTTTAAACATTCACTAGTAACAATTGTGTATTATATGTAATAAATGAAAGCTAACAATAAAAAATATTTGAAAACTAGAACGCATAGTCTTGAAAATTCATTTAGGAACATCGGGATGTCGAACTAACAATAAGAAGCCACCTATGTATACAGGGTGTACCAAAAATGTTGTACTGGAACGGGGTTATTCCTGAGATCATTTAAAATCACTTCTTCCTTTACGAAAATGCTCCTCGCAGTTTTGTTAAGGAATTATTCACGAAAATCAAGGACCAATCAGATCGCAGCTACAGTGAACATTAGGGTTGGTATTGGCCGAGCCGGAATCCGTCTGCTGTTACTGCGTATCATAGACAATACGCTAGTGAAATATTTCGTAACACAACGAAAATATTTATCTATGGTTGATTCTTCTAAAAATAAAAAAGCGAACAAAAATTTGTGAACATGTCTATTAATTCTCTATTTGATACAATGTAATGATTAGTTTGATGGTCTCGATCTTCATCTTTCTGAATTGTTATTATAGAACATGTTACCATTTTAGGAAATGTTTAATTCGTTTGTATCCTCACACTCACAACCAGGGTTGCCAGACCCTCTATATTCCCTGTATCTCTGTATTCCCCGCTAAGAGCTTCTCCTTCTACCACTGAACGTAGCTCGATTCTCCTCTGGTAACTCTCTGCAGTGTCGCCAGATCAGGGGAATTTACTAGAATTGAGGAAAATATTGTTATTCTTCCTCTGTCAATACCAGATTAGTCACGAAACGCGTCACGTGACCGGGCCGTGGCGGGAACGTGGGAGAATAACGTCTTAGAAAGGGGAGGTTAGAATGAGAGACAAGGCTTAATCTGACGACACTGATTCTGCACGAGGAGAATTCGTGACGTCACATTATTCCCACTACCGCAGCTAATGCCTGCTAGCCAACGGCTGTCACATATTCTCCTCGTGGAGGGAGTCCTTAGAAGGGAATCTAATTCTAGAGTAGGAACCGCAAAGACCTTTTCTGTGACAACTCTGCTCACAACTCACAACGCAACGTACAAATCATTTCAGATGAGGTGAAATTTTCGGAGCTCTCGCAAGACATACAAATATCGTCCGGTGGGTCCGTACTCCTCCGCTGCGTAACCTCATCGGCGGTGGAACAGTGTCGATGGTCTCTGACGCCGGTCAACTCGAACACCACGGTAGTGGTGAAGCAGTTTCCTGCGGTCGGTACCGAAGCCAGGGACTGTAGCGTCCGATTGAGTCACGCTCTCGCGGAACAGGAAGGACTTTGGACCTGCGGCGCTAGGATACGCGGCAGACGAAACTACACGGATGCTCCGCCGGCCAAGCTGAGCCTCCTAGAACCAGGTATCATCGAATCCTGAGATGGGTTCGTGACGTTCCTTCCACGGTGAGGGTGTCAAACATTATTGAATAATCGATCCTGGGATCTGTGGTCGACGTAATCGCGCGACGCTACGTATCGACAATCGACAAAAGCATTCCTTGCAAGGACTTTCAGAAGTGGTCGAAATCGACGATCGGCCATAGATCCTGAAGTGTGTACAGTGTAAGCGTAGTATGTTATGTGCTTTACGTATTATTGTACAGCACGAGTCACTGGACTATAAAACACGAAAATAGAGTATTTTTTTTTGTAATTTATCAAAGCCACAGAAAACCGATAAATGTTTCTGAAATTCTTCCGCCTTAGCATAGTTGTAGAATTTTAAAAGCGAAGAAGGTCTGCTTTGAAACTCGGGTCCATGTGTAGTTGTCCGATGAGGGGAGGGAGCATGAATTGAGGGGGGAAAGCCCTCCTTCTCTATGCCAGAACCGGGTTAGTTACATGACCGGGTTGCGGCGGAAGCATGGGGAATAGCGCGGTAGAAGAGGAAATTAGAATGGCGGAACAAATCTTGATCTGGGGACTAGGGGTCGATGTATGCGTCAATAGTTCTATCGTTAGCACCGATCCTCTTACAGTATCATAATATTTATAACTCTGATGATACATCGGAGCATGCTTTAAAACATTATCGCGCTCCTATTAGTTCCAAGACAATAACTTATGGTCAGACTTGTTGAACCTATTGAAACCTTCGCGTCATTTTCTGTGGCATTCATATTCTACGAAATGTTTCGATTGAATCGTCAAGTGACTTGCCCTGTGCAGTGTGTACATTATTGTACATGACAGATCGTACAACGAACGTTGATATTTTTGTGATCGACGTCGCAGAAAGAAACATTTACTCGCTGAAACAGATTTCAATGAAGATGTTTAAAAAATCTAAAGATTTTCGCCGATATATCGCGTGCTTTATAATTAGAGGACGCGGTTAGGAGTAGTTGATTGCAATGGTGATAATCATTGGTGATTAATTATGGATCTTAGCATTATAAACTCGCAAGAACTTTATTGAAGCGCCAATCACCGAATCGATGAAGTTTCATTGGTTTTAACTGCTAATATTAAATGTGTAAGGGGTGGGGGAAGTTTTCTTAAAATTACGGTTTGTATATCTATTTTGACGAATATTTCACAAACTATTAGAGATAGAAGTGTGTACAAATTAACGCAATTTTCAGTCTTCTGAAATAATTAGTATAACTGTAAAAATTACAAAATGTCCATTTTGTATGGACACATTCGTCAAAATAAGTTTACAGGCCTTAATTGTAAGAGTTGTTGTTACTCCTTTTACATCAGAACTGCTCAACATGCCTGTTAGCGGGCAAGGGCGCCCGCAGACGTGGGCGCAGCAACGGGTAAAGCTACGGACAAATGACTTAGCGGACTGGTCTCATAGCTAGCCACGTGGCTGTAACAATGCGTGTGACAAATACATGAAGAGTCCTCACAGGCCTGCCTTTTCGTGCCCACCGTTCTGTGCCTGCTTAGAACAAGAAAATTGCTGCCCATACAGGCAGATGCTGAACAGCTCTGTTCTACAGAATTAACAAGTGAAAAACTCGTGTTGAATATTTTTACGAGAACTACATCTCACTTGTCAGTATGATTTCATCAAAACCAGCGGTTGGCGCTTCAGTGTGTTTCCTTGACGAAGAAAATTCCGTCTCGGTTCCTCGAAGACTGTTTTGTGGGTGAAGGCATCGCGTTGGTGATAGAATTTGCATGCCGTTTCAAGTACCATATCATGTTCGCGCGATTCTGTACGTATACGGAAAGCGCTGTCGCTTGGGAACCAGTTATCAACTCTGTGTACACCGTCGCCGAAGCAGACGTACAAAGAATATCTCCACTTGAAAAATTCGCGAATCACAAGCAAATATTTATCAATACACACCCACGCGCGCGGCGCACGCACGCAACGAGGCGTTCTATCTTTACATATCATTCTATCGTTGTTCCTCTAAATTCCATCGTTCGATTTGCAACGCCTTGCAATCTTTATTTGTATCAATGATTCTACCATAAATAATAGGTGATCGTTGCTCATTACCACGCGATATTTGCATTTATTAGTATTAGATACTATTCGCGTGTCGTTGTTTTGGTGTCACTGTTATTGTTTTGCTGGCGATGATTTACGGTAGTGGTTAGAGGGCCATTACGCCTGGAAATTTAACAACGGATCGACGATTCATGATTCCGCCCGCTTTCCTTGTGCATCGGATACATCATGAGAAAGAACGCCAAGCATGTAACATATCCCGAGATCGTCCCATTAATAACAATTATTTCATGTCTATAATTAACTTCTTGTAATGTGTTGTACCCGACGCGCATCCAACGAGTCTGTGCTCACTATTGAAAATCTAATAAGCATACCCTCTCCACGGTCACAACGGCACGCTCGCGAATGTGCACTTCTCGTCAAATAACATCTATCACTCAATGTCATTCATCCTTCCTTATTTATGTGCTCAACGGCAGGGCTACGCTCAAATGATTTCGCATTTAGCATAGCTGGTAGCCGCGTATACTGACGATAAGCTAATCGTCTAAATTGCATATTTAGCATAACTGTAGTTTTAGGCACGCGAAACGTATCGCGCGTGTACCTTTTGGCGGCTGATTTCGCTGCGTTTCTTGTTATTCTTCGTATTATTTATTGTAGAAAGTCGCCGTCGGTGACAAAAGTATTCAAAACCACACTTTAAGAAAACGCTCCCCGCCAAATTGACCTTGATCTATCTGCGCGATTCTGTTTTGCGTAACCTCGGCGAATCACGTGTAACGTGGACGTCCACTTTGAAGTTTTCTTTTTTAATTATTTCGTCCGTTTAGGCGAAATAGTAATTACAGTGTTTACTCGATATATGTAGCCGAATGTAGAAAAGGACGGCGAAGCTTTAGAGGCCCCGCGTTTAGTATACCCCGCAGCAGAAGGGATAATTTTCAGACTTTTATCGGCTAGGCATTTGGAACATATATAGGATAAACACTGTATTTCGTCCGTATTTTAGCCGAATGGACAGCTTCGAGCTGTCGGAAAAGAATGCCGAATATATTTGAAAGAAATATTTCAGTCCCTTGTGAGACTAATCAAATTGAAAAATTCATTTCGAAACTGTACATTTTCTCTACAATTTATTTTTATAATTAATTCTCGGACGAAAGAATCTATGTAAATAAAACCCTTCCGTTTCGGCAGATGTAAACCAGACGTAAACTTAAATATTTTTTATTATAATAGTTTCGAGTTCATAACTCAAACTGATGTATGATAAGTGAAGTAGGTTATTACTGGACTGCAGGTTGTAGGCATTTATGAGAAAAAATGAATTGTAATTTAAAGTGGTGCGAAGATTAAAAGAATTTAAAAATACACTACTAAAAATTGCTGTATCATTATTCAAAATATTTTTTACATTATTTAATTTCTTTTTATTTAATAAATTACTAAACATTTCAATATTGTACGAGTAAATTGCACCATTTTTGTATGTATAGCGTGAAAAAATATATATGGAAAAGGAAAATATTCTAGGTCGGAAGAAATGTTTTGTTTTGGAGTTAAAATAGCTTCGAGTGCAGAGGGTTAAAGGGAACAAGCAAGCTTCTATATACTGGCCGCTGTTTCTTAGAATTCATGCACACAATTTTTATTTTGCATAAAAAATTTGCAGTCTAGTAATTAACCAGACTCCAGTTAGTAGAATCCGGGTTTTTTTCAAAGCAACGGTGTCTGACATGCACAGAATTTTAGCAAACGGCGAAGCAGTGTTCTTTGCGACTCGGACACAGAAGCGCAAAATACGTAATACGTAAGATTCGGAGCGCATTAGTTAGTAATTATTTAAAAAGAAAAAGACTATACTTGAAACTTTAATGTTAAGATTTAAGAATATTTATTTGCTAAGTCCTCGAGGAGACCCTTGCGTGCTAATAAAACTTAGAACCCGTTAGAGAATTGGTAGCGAGTTGTCAGTTCACCGGGCCACAACCACGCGTACTTGACGAAAGGGCGAAGAGTCGACGAATCTAGCGACGAATACAGAAACACTGCGAAAGTTTGCATCGCGTTTAATTGTAGAGTGATAAGACCATGATAAAACAGGATTTTAAGATACTACCATATATTTCTTATTATACTGACTCTATATCCAGCTACGTGCTAAATTAAATGTTAAGTAGACAATTTTTACCGTTAAGCTTCCCTGTTTATGAAAATGTTCACTGTCGCGACGCGTTGTTTCGAACAACGCAACACTCTGGTTGCTCGATAGAATGTGACTCGCAAATTCAATTATAGCATCCGAAGCGTATCACTGCACTTCTATAAGGGACAAAGCGGTACTCGCAACTTTCATGGCGAGAAACATTCGAAGGCGGAACGAAGAGCCCGGCTCACGGGACCCCGCAATGCGTGCAACAAATCAAACACTAGAACGCCTCTCTAACTATTATCCTCGTGTGCCATTGAATTACTGTTAAGTTCCCAAAGTGAGCAAATTCGAGAATCCGCCATCCGAACTGGATCGTGCGTTTTCTTGTGCGTTCAAACGTCGGTTTCCGGCATTGTAAAAGATTACTTTTGAATAAATGGTAATACGAAAACTTCACTGCGCTTTGTGTCATTATCATTCTCTTTTCAATACTAATCGTGTTTGCACCCCTACATTTGTGATAATGGTTCAATGCAGAAAATATGTCGTTCTCGCCAGTTGATCCAGAAGAGGATACTGTTCATCTCTAACGCGCAAATTATTTCTATGAGCTATACAAACTTCCCCCATCATTTAATAGAATGTGTACTGTTACGTGTTTGCTGAACGAGTCACTTAAATGGATTTACAGTCTTTACTCGATATATGTCCCAAATATATAGTCGATAAAAGTCCCAGAACTGTCCTCACTGCCGCGGGGTATCCTGAAGAGACATGAAGCTCGAGAGACCTCGGACACCGATGCGGTTCAGGTATATCGGTGTGAGACCAGGAGACCACTACTAATCCAATAACAAAACTCCTTTATTTCTCATTATTTTTTAAGGTACTTTCACCAACATATTCGTGGTATTTTTGTAATGAAAATGATACCAAATATGATATAATTACGTTCATATTTACTTGCGTAATGAGCGATACAAGTTACTTTCCATTACAATTATATTAACAGAAAATTAGTGAAAGTATGGTCGAAATGGTAAAAAAATAATCAATAATAAAAGAGTTCAAGTTTTGATTTAAAGACCTGAGCTCACGCCAGTCTTTCATCTTTTTTGAACGCTTCGACGCTCCGCGTCTCTTTCTCTCTCAAAGGCTGTCCTTCTTTGCGTCCGAAATTTCCGTAATTACACAAGTATTGGTATCATTTGGTATCATTTTCACTAAAAAAAGTCACGAATATGTTGGTGAAACTCCTATAAAAAAATAATGAAAAGTAAAGAAGTTTTGTTATTGGATTAGTAGTGGTCTCACATCGATACACCCCATCTGTATTATGTTTACACTCCTCGGCGACCGAGGTCACTCAAGCTTTGCCGTTCTTCTCTACGTTCAGCAGTGTATCAGACAATAGTTTGTGCCAGCCGATATATGTATGCAGGTCCCTGGCCAGACGCGTGTTTTGGACATATATCGAGTATACGCTGTATTGGATAAGTCAGACTCATCTCGTATTTTTTAGTAAATTGTATGGTGCCTATTTTGTTTGAAGATTTTTGGCCACCTTCTGGATAAATTGAATATTTTCTCACATTTTTAAAGATTAATAACATGACATTTCAAACAGAAGTCACTCGATATTGAGGCATGCATTAAACCATGATATACTTTTCATCTTCAGCTATGATAGCGGAATATTTCTAAAAATTGCTAGGAATTGTAAGTAATCCACTGTTGCTGTATGTACAGGGAGTCACACGAAACTGCTTGCGCACAATTTGAGCACCGAACGCACGCCTTGATCTATGTTCCTTTCCAAGGATTTGCACCGAAGAAGACTTCGGTACTTTCGGAATGCTTTGATACTTTCAGTAATTATGTAAAAATAAAAGAAAAGTAGCTAAAAGAAAACGAAAGATTGATTATAAAACGGGATTGATGATTTTTAGAACCCGTGACTATGGCAGTATGGGCGGTGCCCCATCAAATGGTCACGCTAGCGTGCAAACTGGAAACTGTGTTACCAGAAGTACAATGCGAGTGGAACCATGCATTGAAGATTCATATTTATCAAAATATGAGCGGAAGCAGAAGGTACCTTCAATCTTTTTATCTCGGGGATTTTTAAATTTTTGAATTTTTTTTAAGCGTTTCTTTGGATTTTTAGGTATAATATTCAAATGAACTATGGTACAGGACTATGCATGTTAGAATTTAAACCCGATCATTCGGATTTGGGACTATGGACGTGCAAATTCACGGTAACTGACGAATTTGGCGACGAAGAATTGGGCAGCGCATCTGTTGTTCTGTTAAATAGCTTAGGTGGTATGTGTTATTGTTTCTTGATATTTAATATTGCTTATAATATTAGATGGATCAAATGTAAACCGGAATTTTTATTTAATTTATTTAAGCATCATAAAAATATGAATCTTGACATTTATTTTTCTACGTAGTGTCCTGATTTGGAAACACATTTTTCCCAAAGGATAGGTAGTTTTTTTATGTCGCTATCGTCAAATGAAGGCGATTGTAACACGAGACATTTGCGCAAGAACGCTTCGAAAATAGCATCGTCGTCAAATGTCCGTCCTGCAAGTGTTTTTTTGAGTGGCTCAAACAAATAATCGCAGGACGATGAGTCCGGACTGTAGGGAGGGTGTTCCAGTGTAGTTAAGATCAAATCCTTAACATTTTGTTGTGGTAGTCTAGCTGTATGGGGCCGGGCGTTGTCGGAAAGTAGGATAACGTCTCGAATTGGAAATTCGCGTCTTTTCTGACAATATGCAAGTGTCAGTAATTACCGTTCTAGCGCTGCTGTAGCTTATTCCGACATCAGAAGCAATTACAGTAACTGTTATTCGGCGGTCATCCTCGAGAAGGTAGCTAGCAGTGCGAATTGTCTCGAGTCTCACGCTGGTCCTTGAACGACATTAGTGATTTTCATTTTCAACAGTATCGTGTCCTTCTAAAAATTGTTTATGTCACGCGTACAGCTAAGCCTTTTAAGGGTGTTGTTACCGAACTGTGCCTCAAGCCTTCTCAAACTTTTGGACGGCTTTACGTCTTCTCTCGTGAGATATTTGATAATAACCAGTTGCGCAACGGACGTAGGTGCCACTTACTCTAACATCGTACTACTAGCTGAAGCTGCGGTAGGATATGGCATCTACGTATAAAATCCCATACAGACCTACCAACCAGCATCTCTACAAAGCCGCGTCCCCCTTTAATCGAACACATGAACTTTTTTCCCATTAATCACACATTTAATTTCTTTTCCAATCTTATGATTTTCGTAAGGACATTTTAAAAGTATTTTTGTATTTTAGAAATTTTGTGAGCAAAAATGTGCATGTTGTAGAGCATGGATTGAGGTAGAAGGTTCGAAATCACAGGAGTAGGGATGTCTGAGGACACAGGAATAATTTTATAGTAGAAGACTCCACCATCGGGCGTCCGATTTATTTCAACTGTACTCTCGCTTTAGAGAAGTAGTAGCGGCTTCAGCTGGAGCACTCGCTTTTCCCTGAGTTTGACCTTTATTGCTGCCCACACGTTTTCGATGGAATTGGCGTCAGGCGACTGAGAAGCCCAATCCAGTGTCCTAATGCCATTCTTACATTTTGGATGGATACAAAGAAACACTGCTTCGAAGTGACCAGCGTACGCTGCACTCATTGTTATTTTTATCACCTTCAATGCAGATAACAGCCCAAACTACTGATTTAACCTCAAAGCATTGAAGCCAAGTGTTCAAACAATGAAAGTAACCGAATGTTAAACAAATACGTCATCCAGTGACAAAATCAGGAACGACACGCTCTTGTTGAACTGACTGTACGTTCGGCGGCCGGTTTTCTTAGCCATTCTCTCCGAAAGGCCCAGAAGAACCAGGCGATACCACTCTCAGACCCGCCAGGAAGCTACCCTGTTCTTTTTATATCGGCGGGCGGCCGGCTTTCCTAGCCATCCTCTCCCATGTATCCCGAGAGGCGTCCAAGAATAACCTCTGTTCTCTCCTGTGCTGCTCCCAGGTATTCACCCATCGCGTGGACGGCCGTGGTATTGCCTCGTTCTTTCCCACAGATGCAGCGTAAGTGCGCGCTCCGCTGTAATCCACCGATATTTATATCAAGTCGTTGCTAACCCTAATAATAACGCGTTACTAAGAGCCGAGAATAGAGCTAGGCAACCTCTTCCCCGCCGTCGCTACGCAAATTCCACCATTAGTTTGCCGGTCCTCCCACTCTTCAGCATCACTCCTAGCTTTATTTTATCTCCAGAGCCGAGGAACTGGGTCCCGCGGGCCACACGCTACATATACTTCATTCATAGGATACCAGTCAAATGGTGGGAGATTCTGGTAGGCGCTGAGAACAGGGGCAAGAAATAGTGTGTGGCCCAGCGTCGCCAGATAAGGGGAGGAAGCATTCATTGAGGGGGAAAAAGTTACTCTCTTTCTGCCAATACCAGAGTATGCACGACAGAGACGAAACGCTTTACATGACCGGGCCGCGACGAAAGCGTGGGGAATATGGCGGTAGAAGGGGAAATTAAAGTGGGGGAACAAGTCTTGATCTGGCAACTCTAAGCCATTGCGGCTAGTGATAAGACAGATACCGTATCGATATTATCGATACCATACTATAATTTTCAAGGTCATCGATATTTTTTTAAATGGCACTATGTGTTTTTAATCTTATTATGTGGTGGCTAATGCTGAGACGAGTTCAACGATCTCGGATCTTGAAATAATCTTGAGTCCTGAAATCTGAGTTCCATTACACAAAAAATTTAAAGGAACTGGTGGTGTCGGAAATAAAAGATATGGACGAACGAAAACTGCAACAAATTCAGCAAATACGGTCGACGTTTTGAGTTTTGAGTGCAGTAAATGTGAATCCACACGCTAGCAATAGGGAGCTCGCTCGAGAAAGTGGAACTAGTATTATGCGAATACTGCATTCTTAAGAATTGCATTCTTATCATGTATCAGTACATCAAGAATTCCACGGAAGAGATTTCGAATATCGTATGAACTTTTGTGAGTGGGGTCTAAGAAAAATGACGGAAGATAGACAATTTTTTCATAAAGTATTATTTACTGACGAGACTTCATTTTCAAACCATGGAAAAATGAATTTATGAAATATGCGTTATTGGAGCAATAATAATTCGCACTGGTTACGAGAAATTGATAAGCAACGGCCATGGACCACCAACGTACGGTGCGGATTAGTAAACAATAAAATAATAGGACCATTCTTTTTGCCCAGTATATTAAATGCAGGCAAATATGTCATATCACAATTTCTTCCAGCACGATGGCTATCCAGCTTACGCTTCACGTGCTGTGAAAGAGTTCTTAAATAATAAATTCGTTGAATCAGACGTGGGAGAGTTTTGTGGCCAGCTCGCTCACCAGATCTTACTCCCCTTGATTACTTTTTGTGGGGCAAATACAAAATGATGTTTATAGAGAACCAGCCACAACGCCTGAAATCATGCAAGAAAAAATTATTCACTCCTGTGCAAGTATCTCACCTGAAACAATCCAAATGCAATTGAAAGTCTTAGCAATCGTTTTCATGCATGCACAACTGCTGAAAGTCACTACTTTAAACAGATAATAAAATAAAAATCGCATTTAAATTTGATGTAATTTTATTTTAATTTCTGCACTCAAGATCATCTCAAGTTCATAGTGTACTAAGTGGTTGAACTCGTCTCAGTATTAGCCATCACATAATGAGATTAAGAAAACATAGTGCTATTTAAAAAAATACTGACTGACGTAAAAAAAAAACGTTAAACACAAAATCTGTTGATATCATCGTATTATCCCCTTTGAACAGTTTCATTTCACTTTTGAAACTTTCGTTTATCTTTTATACCAATAAAGAAAATCAACTGTTCTGTTTTTTATAACTCACCCTGTATACCAAAGTTGAGGATACTTGTATCAATTTTCGATACCGATACTTCTTGAATTGACACCAATCCAATACGGTACCGATATCAAAACAAAAGTATCGATACTTATTTGATACCTACCGGAATATCTATATCTGTTTGACACTTACCCAAATAGTCGATCTCTTTGCCGCCGATTCCAAAGCATCGTACGACCCTTAGTATTGATACTTCTGCTTTCGTAACAATTGATACCAAGTATTCTAAACTACTACTACTAAGTACGTTGGTGTAGGATTGGATCGAGTATCACTGAAATTATTGGTATCAGTCCCATCACTAGGTGCGACCCATGGGCCGCCTGTTGCCCGGCTCTGGCCTAGAAGGTTCTCGACCCCACGGTCTTGCCGAAGGTTCGCGAGATTACGGCCGCGCTGCCTCGGCTCAATTCTTCTTCATCGATTAATGTCCTAAGCCATTTCATATTCAGCAGATTCAATGAATGAATATAATAATTTTAACATTTTTGTCCAACGATTTCTAAAATAATTTATAAATAGTTTTAAAATGTCGTTACAACAATCATATGAAAGAAAAAAAAACGTATAGTATGTGTATACATACATGTATAAAACGTATTTATTTTAGGAAACATACTCAACATTTATTAAGTAATTAGATTAAAAGAAAATTAATTAGCGTGAACCATATGCAATTTAATGCTACTATATTTATACCTTATATATTTTTTATTTTAGATGAAATGTTGGGATGGATAGTAGGCACCTTAACTGCTGTGATTTTGTTTCTGATGATTACTGTAGTTGTGTTAGTAGTTTGTAAGGCGCGCCTATTTGTCCGGAAATCAACGCACATTTTGGAAACCAAACCGCCATCGGAAAAGAAACATATTTCGCGGCTGAATGGAGAACGATATTCTGTAAATCCAACAAAAACTCCTACTATACGAATTAATTATAATGATTCAGATACTCAAAATGTATCAAGTATCGATAGTATTATACCTAACAGAAGTCCTCATTTATACGAAAAAGTTACTAAATATAGAAGTTCGTCTAAAGTACATGAAAATATTCATATGTAGATGATGAATTTTCAGTATTACAAAGAATAAGATTTACTTTGTTATGTAATTAAAATTTTAACAAAATATACCTACAAACAACACTTTTAGATTAGACGTAATAATCACTTATTTTCAAGTAATTATAAAAATAAAATGTATTTGTAATAACTAGAAAAAATTGGAATATATATTTTCTATAGTACATGCGTTTTTACAAAAGTTAAAACTAATATTTACAAATTATTTGAGAACATCTAATTGTGATTGTATTTTCTCTAAATTTTGATATAGATCAATTAATTCTTTTTTATCAAATTCTACTGTCAATTTAGTTTGCTGTTCTCCTGTCAAGTTTAATTGTAGTAATGTTATTGGACGCACATCCTTTTTGATAGCAGATGATGCAGCTTGTATGTTCAAAGACCAATCAATATCTTTCACCTGAAATAAAATGATATATTTTATTACTTTAGATATAAGAATATTTTTATTAAAGCGCAAGCTTTGTGTTACCTAACACACCTGAACAGGAAAAATTGATTGCTGTCTAAAATTATCTATTATTCCTTTACCATACGCTATCCAAGCATTCAGAAATATTTGAATCTTTTCATCGTAAGTTTTAAAAATACCCTTTAAAATGATTTCCATAGACTGTGGTTTTATAATGTTACATGCAGCTTGTTTATAAATTGTTGTTATTGCTTCCAAAAGAATGATTAAATCATCTTTATTTAAATCCAACGACACCAACAACTTTTCTTCTTCCTCATCACTGAAAATTTTTGTTTCTGTACCAGAATGAAGCGTTTGACAGATACGATTTATAAGTAACCTAAATTTACTGTTATCTATTTGAGTTACTATGTTCAAGCCTTGCTCGAGCCTAAAATGAAAAACACCAATATTTCATATTAATATATGTTATTTAATATATTCATTTATTACATATAACGTTTTCAAAATATCTACTTTGAACAATATTTAGAAACAAATGTACACTAATTAGTATCATTTACTTCAAAATAATTGCGAAATTACAAAAATTCTATGATTCAAATACTACCGCGGAGTCATCGTAATCCAAGTTGCCATGTTATTCAATGTTTGTAGGTTAAAAAAAAATGTTCATATAAAATGTTAATAGAGTCACTGAATACAATCACAGCTAACAGCAGCTGGCCACAGCTGACTTTACATAGTCCTAGCCGTGTTGAAAGTAAAAATGGCAACACTGCGAGTGATAGATACAGATAGATATCAGAGAAGAACTCCTCTCTGTATATCACTGTATATGTAGAGAGGATAGGAGAGTGCTCACACCCGGGATTTTAGTGTTCCCGGTATAATGCTGCCCCCTAGTCTAATTTTAGCCTGGACCAGAACCTGGATCATCTTTTTAGCCTGGGTCAGAACCTGCATCATCTTATCTGCATCACAGACGACCTCGTCTGTGTCTGCATCATTAGCAGCGGATTCCAAATAATGCCAAAGTGGATGCTACTTCTATGTTAAAAGAGGGTCTTCTATGTAGGCTCTGATCCAGCCCAATCCATCTTAAAAGATGATGCAAGCTCTAATACGGGCTAAAAAGATGATGCAGGTTCTGGTCTAGGCTGAAAAGTTGATGCAGGTTCTGGTCTAGGCTGAAAAGTTGATGCAGGTTCTGTTTCAGGCTGAAAAGTTGATGCAGGTTCTGTTTCAGGCTAAAAAGATGATTCAGGTTCTGTCCCAGGCTAAAAAGATGCCGCAGAAAAGTGGGGACACTAAAATCCCAATCGTGAGCAATCTCATGTCCTCTCTGGCCACAATATAAATATCTTACTGCACTGAACACACATGTCCAAAAAAGCCTGCACAATCGTCACTGCTACAGGGGAGAGTTGTCAATATTACCACCAGAAAAGATCTATTTCCACTTATTTTGATTGCATTTGTTTCTATTCCCTTTGTTCATGGTATATTGGATATGCAATTGTATGCTGAAAATATGTATATATGATGTATATTTACAAATACATATAACGTAGCAGAGTGGAAGTACATATATATATACAAAATAACACAGTTAGACAGTCATAGTGCAAGTATAACTGTCACAAACAGATTCTTTTACACTGATGTCTATGGGTATATGTAAACAGTATACGGCGTTACCGTGCTCGTGATTACCGAGTAAAACTGATAAGAATTTGATAAAAAGTTTATGAAATATATCACGGAATTCATTGCAGAACTGTTAGAACTGTGAAACATGTCTTCGATTGATTTAGAATATGATCGGGTATATTAAAAACATTTGACAGTACATATTGCTATTACAAAATTCATACATTGTTATATAAATTATTCTATCTTAAAGGAACACCCAAGAAATCTAATTCCTGAATTATGTAGGCAATTTTATAATCTTGGATGGGTCACTGGTACTGGTGGGGGCATATCTATTAAACATGGGTTAGTCATTTTTATGCATTTATCATTATCCATATAATATAATATCACATGTATTATTAAAATGATATTTTTTTTGTAGAGATAAAATATATATTGCACCATCCGGTGTCCAAAAGGAACGTATCTGTACAGATGAGATGTTTGTACAAGATATTAATGGGACGGATTTAGAATTACCACCATCGGACAAAAAATTGAAAAAATCACAATGTACGCCATTATTTATGTGTGCATATTTGAGAAGAAATGCAGGAGCTGTAATTCATACCCATTCGAAATTTGCTGTGATGGTCACATTGCATTGGCCTGGAAAAGAATTTCGTATCACTCATCTTGAAATGATAAAAGGTATAAATTTATTTAAATATTATATGAATGTGTATGTCAACATCTGTAAAAATATATTAAAACTTGTAATAGGCATAAAAAATCAGAAATTAGGGAGAGCATATCGCTATGATGAAGAACTCGTAGTCCCTATAATTGAAAATACACCATTTGAAGAGGACTTAAGAGACGAATTAGATAAAACCATTGTTGCTTATCCAGAAACATGTGCTGTATTAGTAAGAAGACATGGAATTTATGTTTGGGGTGATTCATGGCAACATGCAAAGACTATGTGCGTACTATTAATTTCTCATGACTGTACTATGTTTTTTCCTTATGATAATGTTTTATATATTTTTTATAGGACGGAATGTTATGATTACTTGTTTGACATAGCACTGCAAATGAAAAAGGATGGATTAGATCCTCTAGCAACTCCAGGAGATTATGAATTATTGTACCAAAAAAATGGAACACTAAATGAATAACAGTAGTCTCCTTCTTCATTATAAAGAATTATTTTTGTTACATATTTTAAGAAAAAATTCATGTATCAATTTATGTACATATATTACAATATAAATTTGTTGATTCTTTATACAATTTCATATATCTAAATCAAATGGTTGAAACTCTTTTCTAATTCTATTTGCCAGTTCAATTTCTTCTTCCTTGGTCATTTGACAATCTTTCCAGTCAATTCTGTCACTGATATCCAATATTCTATCAGCTGCTAATACTTCTCTTCCAAATTGGAGTGGAAAATCTTTTTTAATTCTATAATACAATTTTTCTCCATTCGGCAATTCTACATAAAAATACAATACACCTGGTTTTGCAATTTGCTGCAAATCTGAATGTAGTGGTAGTTCAATAATTTTGAAATTATTACACTCTGCCATTTCCTAAAAATAGTAAATTAAAGTACAACGTTAATTAGCATATATCAGAGAATAGTAACACAACAATTTACCATAAATGTTTCCTTCAAAGCAGGTATTAGATTTTTGTGAACAGGTATAACTTGCAACTGACAATGAGAAGTTTTATAATTTCGCTCAAAGAATACAGGTACTTTATCTACAGTACCATAGTATTTTGCAATAGCATTTTTATATCGATCCATTTCTTCTTTCACAGCTTGTGGTAAAATAGAAAGACTTTGGTGATGTGTTATTGGTAAAATTAAAAAGTGTTCTTCAACTAGTCCACCTCGAGCAAGAGCAACATAATTTTCTGTTCCAACCGATATTACCAAATGTTTAGAAACTTCAGGACTGGACAAGCAGAACCAGCATTTTGCTTGATCAAATTCTGGTTTTACTCTTTTATTACGTCCTTCTGAATGTTTCAATCTTTTTGTAGTGTCTTTGGATTCCATATCATAAAAATATTGTGTGCATTTCGTTGGCTCTTCTCTTTGTGCACTAGGTTGATTTGATAACATTGACTTAGGATAAGGACTTTTAGTTTCATCTGTTGTTTTCATGACCAAGTCAGACAAACGTGTTCTATCCACAGGTGTCAAATTTAGTGCATACAGCCATTTCTTCTTTTGAGTATTTACTACAGGTGCAAGAGCTATAAATCTTGTTGCTATTTCAATGTTGCCATCTTGCTGACTTTGATTCCTAAAAGGTAACACATTGTTCTTATAAGTAAATTGTCATCTTATACTAAGACAATTCTTATCTTTACCTATATGGTGGTCTTTCATAATGGATCCCTTCTAATGCTGATACATGATATCTTGGCTTTACTTGCGCAGCCAGCCATGCAATTAATTTTGAACCCTGATAAGTAAAATTGAATTTATTTGGATCCAGATTTGTAACTCCAGCAGGCCAAGGAGATGTCAACAATATGTCAATTCCACGGAAACTAGGCTGACCTCTTAAGCAAGAATTCTTAATTGACATAACATCGCTCTCATTGAAACAAATAGGCTTTAATTCAGAAGAATCACTTTCTGTACCACTGACATAGGCTATTTTGAGCCCCGATGTAGCAGTGTATACACCCCGCTTTCCTAAATATGTAAGATTATGACATATTTCGCAACCATCTTCATCTGGATAATTCTTTAAATCTGACTCCCTATTTGCACCAATGACATAAGTTGGGACTGAAATATGTTTAGCACCATTTTTATAAACCTCGAGTTCAACATTATCTTCTCCGAAAAAATTTCCCACGCATAGTAAGAAATCAAAGGGACCGCTCTTTTTATTGATAGCCTCGACTTTATTGAACAAAAACTTGAAATGACCTTCTACGTCTCCACAAATTAACACCTTCTGTTTTTCATTCATTTTGAGGATATATATGTATATATATTTATATATGTATAACCTCAATTGGAAAACTCAGAAAGTCTTAGAACACTACGTTTATGTACAGAATTTACTGTTTGTACAGCCGTAGCTATTTTTTGTTACTGTTCATTAGTATTCTTTACTCTTATAAATACAAAGTTTTATGCTATTGACATTGTACTATGCTTTAGACACTAACGGTGAAAACATTTGTTTACACCGATGGCTTCGATTCACTAGCCCAAATCACAGACGAGGTATAGGATAGACGATAGACCTATCATACAATACATTTTCGTGTCCCACTTTTGTGGGGTCACGTAACTGCACGTAACCACAGACGAGGTATAGGAGTAGACCAATCACCCAATGTATTTTTCTGTTTCATGCTCGGGGAACTTAGAGCCAACTTACCATTCTGTGTCACATCCTACCGTATCAGCCAGAACTAGTATTGTGGAACCAATATTCTACAACGGCGCTGTTGCTGATAGAATTTTAAATCTCATATCGGAGATGCTATAAATGATGAATGAAACAAAAGAATGTTGTGTCCTTTTAATTTCGTCACGCCTGTTACGCGAGTGCAGCGAAGCAGACGTTTCTACGTGGGGAAGCTATTATTCAGGTAAATCATATACATACATATATATTATTTTATATTGCATGCATATAGTAAATATCGCATTTACTACTATAGAAAGCTTGCGTTCCGTAATCTGCTTATTTTCTCTCTAATCGCTTTCCTATCCTATTTCTCGCATACAATGAAGCGAAATGAACGGAAAACTCACTATAAAAAGTGTGCTTATCCCTTTTGTGATAACAAACCGTACAACAACGAACAATATTTCTTTTCATTCATTTCCAACGAGAGATAGTGATAGGTGCATAACGTGGTTGATTAACTGTGGTTTAGATGATTGAATGGAAATGACTGATAAAAAATTACAAAATCAATATGTATACAGTCAACATTTTTGTTATAATTCTTTTTACGCGACGGGTAGACGGCTCAAAAATGCCGTACCGGAAATTTTCCATTCGTCCGATATGAATAATAATAGTTTTAGCACTGAGTCAGACACTATGTCTATACAAAATGACATGTCATCAATACAAAGGTGTAATGGTTTGGAACAGCAGCTAATGGAAACCCAAGTGCAATTAGAGCAAGAGAAGAAAAAACATAAGATTCTTCGCTTGCTATTGCGGGCAAAGTGTAAGACAATAAATCGGTTGCAAGATAAGCTTTCTTCAGGCAATATCGATGATACATGTTTGAAGAAAGCAATTTCTAAAAGAATTTCCGGGTACTTATTGACATTTGTTATCCTCATATTGTTTAAACCCAAATCGTGGCGAATTTTTTCGAAAAAGGATCATGACAATGCACTACACTTCTCCCGTTTTGTACCATAAAATGCGTGACATTTTTGGTTTTCATTTGCCAAGTCCATCCACAATTAGTCGATGGTTCGGGAAAATCGACATTTGGCCAGGAATTTGTCCAAATCTATTTAACGCGATAAAATTAAAATCTTCTTACAAGGAAATTGCAGATCGTAATTGCACCCTTGTATTTGATGAAATGGCCATCAAAAAGTGTCTCGATTTCCAGCCAAAACGGCAGGTCATTGAAGGTTTCTGTGAAATGTAGCTGTAGGTACACAGGTTCTTGTATTTATTTGAAACAACCACTGGCTTTCTTTGTATCAAAATCTGGTGTTAAGAACGATGATTTATCAATTATTTCAGATGAAACATTAGATGCATTGCATAAGAGAAGTTTGAAAGTGAGTGGTGTTTCTGTTAAAAAGTCATTTTTTATAAGAAATGGTAAAAAATTGATTACATTTTTGATTATTTACATTTATTCAATAATAGAAATATAGAAATAATTTATTAAACTATGATTTTTCTATTAATGACTGTATAGTTTCGTGGCGCGATGTACTTCTATGGAATTTGGAGAAAAATAAAAATACGCGAACAGCTTACAAATTATCCGATAAACATGTTTTTCCAAATTCTTTTGATAAAAAGAAGTGTAAGCTTGCTCTTCAAGTTTTTAGCAAAAGAGTGTCAGCTGCTATGTTTACCGCTTTACTCACTGTTAGCATTAATACAAATACTGTACAACACACAGCTAGATTCTTTGAAACGCTTAATGATTTGTTTGAAAATTTAAACAGTCGATCTACCAGTGATCCAAATCCCATGAAGCGTGCTATTTCGTGTTTTATTAACATGGATCAGCATTTAATTGCGCACGTTATCAACATAAGCAATTGGTTTGTACTTTCTTCTAATGTCTTAAAACACCTCCATGTTTTTTGGAATTACGCCAATCTATAAATGTCATCTTGCAGTTGTGGAACGATTTAAAAGTAGAAGGCAGTATGTTACTTATAACATCATGTTTAAAACAGCGATTGCATAGAAAATTTTTTTTCCGTTCCTCGAATGCACGGTGGCATCTATGATCGCAATCCTTCGGTAAAAGCGGCGCGTCTTGCAATTCGAAAAAATATATTATTGAATTTGAATCGTAATATACATAGTGGTAACTGCATGCCTAATGACGATGCACCGTTAATGCCAAGGGATATGATAGCACAATGTGAATCAGCCACGTTGGAATCAGATGCTTCATTGTCTGCTATCCAAGAGAATACAGATGATGATAGTTTTGATAACAATATTGAAATCGATAATATTGAAGAACTGTCAACATCGGTGTGCTCGTTAGAATAGTGTGCACTTGAATACTTTGCAGGGTATATCGCTAAAAAATGTATTGATCAATCGGGATGTCGTAAGTGTTACGACATGTTTTTAGAGAATAATGCAACGTTCACACGAGACGAGCAACTACTGTTATCCTTTAGAGCATATATTGTACACAATAACATTGAGTTTGGGCATCTTTGTGTCCCGACTGTACATTTTTCTGCCATTTTTAAAATTATAAATAAAACTTTTGACATGGTTTACCCATCTATACGCAGCGAGGCATTCATATTAGATAAACTATTTTCGATAATTTCACGTTCTGTGAAACAGAAATATCCAAACTGGTTTAATCAAGACGAATGAGTTCAACATGTTACGAGCCAGGACTGCGAGCAACGCGAGAGACCGGCGAGGGGTTGTTACCCCAAGAATATGGTTTCAATTTGGAAATCTTTGTTAATCTGAATTTAACATTAGCAAGCTTCGTAACTTATATAATTTAATTGATACAATTCGAGCGGTAAGATTAGAGTCTAAGAACCGCGTCTCGACTGAACCAAAGAGAATGAAAATGAACGGGTTTATATACCCCAAAAATAAGAGAGAAATGTGTATGTATTATTGTACGATCGCGTACTCGTATTTGACGTTTCCGGTGAGTTTAAGTCTTGCAGCTGGATCTTTTGTTTAAAGGGGTAAAAACGAAGGGTTAATCAGGATGTTTCCTATCAAAGACTATCTTGACAAAATATTCCAGAAGGGGATGTTTTGAGGATTTCCATATTAAGAAATCGTACGGTGTTGCTCATGCTCTGTGCCAGTTGCGTCCAGCCGGAGTAGAATCATTAAACAAAGGGGCCTGTTGGGACGCTTTTCGTTCTCAGAAGAGAGATTAGAACGTCTAAACGAACATGAATCGTGGAGAAACGTCTCCATACGTAACAAACATAAGAAAGATATTGTATATTTTACATTAACAGTAAAAATTCTTAAGGATACAGTGTGGCTCGGCAAGAAATTTAGATGTATAAAAAATTCCGCGAAAACATTTTCCAAATGATCACATTTCAGACATGTTTAAATTTTTTCATTTTTATCGATAATCCTGTTGGTATTTCAATATACTTTTTAAGTGTGCCTATAATAAATATTTCCGGAATTTCATGCATAGAGATTTGTGTATACGTCGTGTATATGAAATTCTGGAATCTAGGTTAATAAACATTTTGTGAATGATTTTTTTTATAGAAGCAATTAAGAAATATATACAGCTGTATTACATATACATATTCATTATATACATATGTAAAAGTATGAGGGGCGAGCGGCGGGGACGCGAGAGCCGCCAAATGTTTAAAAGGAAAAGCGGCCGTTGCCCCGGACAGTAAATAAAGAAAACGAAACGCGCATAGGAAAAGCGACCGTTGCCCTGGAAAATAAACAAACAAGACGAACGTTATAAAAGAGGGCAGGCAGGGCAGCGCAAAGAGAGTATCGATAGAGATCGCGAGTGAAAGTCGTTCAGTCGGGATTGTCGAAAACATCTACGTACTCGTTTAGCCAGCTTTATTCCTACAGTATGTATTTTTGCTAGTATTTAAATATATCATTATTAATGTTACTTTTTTGGTAAATATTCCGCGTAATTATGTATATTTATTTACACTTTATTCCTACACACTTCCTTAATTTCCTTTTCATTCTATTTATGGCGTGTTTGGATTTATTTTTACCAGAAAAATATTTACAATTTATTGTTCATATTTTCATACCATGATGATAAATTATTACAAAAATTAGATTTTTATTAGTAAGCAATGCTTAGGAGCTTACATGATTGTGTTCGGTAACTGCTTGCCTGACTGACAATGAGTGTTTGAATTTATTTTATAAATGTACAACAAAATTAAAATCTATTATTTCTTTAGAAGGTAGGATCGATTGAAACGGCTTTTATGCTGTATATGCATACATTGTATTTACAGTTAATATACATTGTATGTTGCCCCCGACATGGGACTCTCGACCTCCAGTTCATATTGGACTGTTGCACCTCTGTTTCGATCTCTTGTGTTTCATTCGTAACGTTTCTTTCGCTGGATAAAGATGTGTCTCACAACGTGCTTCTACAGTTACTATTCAAATATTAATTATATTTTATATTTTATAATAGAGTGTGGTTTTTTATACCCATATTCCAATGATGAGCCACTGACATTCTCAAGACCATGATCGGAAGAGAGTACGAAAGGCAACATTGTAACGCACTGCCCATTAATAATGAACAACCAGAACCCAACTGTCTTATTATTAGAAATATCGTAATGAAAATGTTATGAGCCGATTGGGGATGTTTTTCTGATAAAAACGAATCTAAATTCGCTATAAATCGGAGAATAGCGAAGACTAAATTAATCTTGAAAACTCTTATGGAAAATGGTTTCGGTAACGAATCTTGTCTACTCTGGGACTGGACCAGTGATGCTAGAATCGCGTGACGCCGTCCTACGGGGGGGGGGGGGCTATCTCCTCCACCGACTCGGCCCCCATTCTGACGTAACGTCGTCTAAGCTGCCTGCTCGACTATTCGACGTGTTTCACCGATTAGCGCAATCGATTCCCGGTTCGGCGAAGCGCACATTCTATCTAATATCATACACGACTGAGATTTTTTTCATAATTTTTGGTTGCAAAATCGATTTTTAAACAAATCCGAAAGCATAAAACTGCCGATTTTATATCGAATATTTCAGTTGACCACGTTTATGTTATTATGTTAGTTGTGTCTCATCGTGATTATTAATGTGAATTTTTTTCGAAAAATCGATTTTGCAAACCAAAAATTATGAAAAAAATCTCTATCTTGTATGATATGAGATAGAATATCCATGAATTTTTTCGTAATTTTTTGTTGAGCATGGTGCGATTAAAAATGAATTTGGTTTAGAGGCACTTTTGATCATCTTATCCGGCTTTATCTTAAAAATCATTTCAAAAATATAGAACATATAATATAAATATATATTAGTTTATTTATTATTAAATTATTAAATTAGTTATTTATAAACTAACTAGTTTATATATATAATATAAACTAACGCAGAGCTTAAAATTAACGCCGAAGAAGGTCTCTATACAGAATGAATTATGTATACGTTAAGTAGGAGCGGACACAATTGTCAACAGGCACAGCTTAACAATCGGACGTGTCAGCTCGGAGGAAGAGGTCTTGACGGTGACCACGCGGACCCGATCGTCAGCTCCCGGGTACACGGCTTTCACGCGACCGAGTTCCCATTTGCACGGGGGGAGCGTGGGGTTCCGAATTACGACGAGCTGGCCGAGTTCGATTACCGGTTGCTCTCGTCGCCACTTGCTTCGCTGCTGGAAGGTGTTTACATAGTCGCTCACCCAGCGCTTCCAAAAGTGCTCCATCACGGATCTGACGAGCTGTCAACGCGTAAGACGATTCTCGGATAGATCGAAGACGGACGGTTGAGGGGGTGCCGTGAGCGGAGAGCCGATCAGAAAATGCCCGGGTGTGGGGACACCCAAATCGTCCACAGAGTCTCGCAATGGCGCCTAGAGGTCGCGAATTGAGGCAGCATTTGATGGAGCACAGCGAGGTGCTAAACTCCACAAATGTAAAAGTTCTAGCACCGACAACCCGCCTCAGATGATGTTTGAGGCTCTTCACTCCGGCTTCCCACAAACCTCCGAAATGAGGTGTGGAGGGAGGGATAAAATGTCAGGCGACACCGTCGCTGGCGGTTTTATTTTGAAATTCCGAGTTTCGGAGGGTCGCTCGCTATGTTCGACACAATTCTCGGTCCGCGCCGACGAACATGATCCCGTTGTCGGAATACATCGCGCAAGGTATTCCACGTCGCGAACAGAATCGATCAAAGGCGCGGATGAAGGCTGGGGTAGAATAGTCGGAGACGAGCTCGAGATGGATTGCCTTAGTGGCTAGACAAATAAAGAGCGCTATATACGCTTTGCGCGAAGTAATACCGCGCCCGGATGACGCGCGGGTTTGAAACGAGCCTGCATAGTCCACTCCGCAGTGAGAAAAGCATCTGGACGGAAGGGAGACGCGAGGGGTCGGAAGTTGGCCCGTACTGAGCTGGTACGGCGGCCCGTTCGCGGACACAAGTAACACAGGAGTGAATGACGCTCTTGACTAGACTGCGAGCACTGAGGATCCAAAATGTCTGTCGCAGCATATGTAGAGTCAATTGAAGACCTGCGTGCAGGGCACCGAAATGAGCCTGTTCAACGATTCGGAGGACCAGTGGATGTGACGCGAGTGTGATCGGGTGTTTGGCATTAAACGACAACGAAGCTCGTCGAAGATGTCCACCAACCCGAAGAATTCTGTCATCATCGAGGAACGGATCAAGAGCTGACAGCGAACTTTTTGGGGAGATCGTGCGACGCAGACGGAGCGCTTCGACTTCCGAAGGAAAGCAGTCACGTTGAATGCAGCGGATCCAGAAGGTTCGCGCGGCGGAACAGCTCTCGACCGACAGAGCTCGGCCTGGCGTCGAGGAAGGGAGCGAATGAGAGTGGCGAAGGCGATAGGCCCGCGCAAATTTAAACAGATATCCAGTGACGCGAAGAAGTTTCGGCCACCACGAATATCTGGACGACAAATCCCATGGTTCGGAGGAAACCGAAACAACGGATACCGTCATTTTATCCTCCCCACAGACCGAGTCGATCGGCGTGACAGACGTGGGTTCGGAAGGCCACTGTTCCTCGGATGAGACTAGCCAGGGGGGTCCTGACCGCTACAGAGAATGCGCTCCGAGCTCGCCTCCGGGTATTCCGCGTGACGCACAATCGGCCAGATTGTCTTCCGAGGCCACGTAGCGCCAAGCGGTGTCGGGAGCGCGAGTTTGAATTTCGTGCACACGGCGACGAAGGTTTTCCAGCGCGACGGACTGTCGCGCAGCCACGCAAGCACGATAGTGGAATTGGCCCAGCAAACGCACAAATGTGCACGATCGCTCAGGGAATTCCGAACGAACTCGAGAAGGCGCGTGAGGAGCAGAGCAGCGCATAGTTCCAAGCGTGGTATCGTCAGAGGGGATAGAGGAGCAACTTTAGACTTACTCGCCAATAGAGAGACGTGAGCCGTACCGGATTTGGAGGTGGTCTTCAAATAAACGACCGTGGCGTAAGCGTGAGACGAGGCATCGCAAAAACCATGCAGCTCGATCGGTCCTGAGCTGGAATCGAGGCCGGTCCAGCGAGGCAAAGAGAGAGCGGTTAGCGATTCTAATCCGGTGTAAATGGAATTCCTGTGTGCTAGGATGTCATTTGGGAGAGCTTCGTCCCAGGAGACGCGCAGACGCCATAGATCCTGTAGGAGGATTTTGACCTTGATTGTAACTGGGGTTACCCAGCCCAACGGATCATAAATCTTCGATATCGCCGATGAAATCGCTCGCTTCGTTTTGGGAACGGTCGCCAGAATATTTTTCTGGACTTGGAATGCGTCGTCCGACGGATTCCACCCGATCCCGAGCACCTTGACGTGGTCGTCGGCGGCCAGCGACTTGGTGCAGGCCAATCCATGGTCGGACGGATCAATGTCGCTGAGGAGCTCAGCGCAGTTACTTGACCACTTTCGAAGCTCAAATTTTCCGCGACGAAGCAACCCTACGACTTGATCGCGGCGCGCGAGGACAAGTTCGACGGAATCGCCACCGAAGAGGACATCGTCCACATAAATCTGGTTGCAAAGAATGGGCACCGCAAGAGGGAATTTTGATTCGTTGAGTTCACGGAGGCGCTGAATGGCTCGCAGCACAAGGAACGGGGCGCACGTCATGCTATATGTGACTGTGAGCAGGACGAGGTTGACAGGAGATTTGGTGAGGCCATCTGGCCAAAGAACGTGCTGAAAATTGACGTCGCGAGGGTCGATTAAAATCTCCGGGAGCTGTGGGTGGACCGAGCTGGGGCTCGGGAAGCCCAATCCGAAGGCTCCAGGGATGGGGACACCGGGCGGGTCCCTCCGCCCGGGGTCTTATAGCGTAGGCAGTGGGGGAGGCTAACACCCTCCCCCGGGGTATGATGATAGCTGGGAGGTGTCCTGTTGAGTACTCGCGTGATCCAGGCACCTCCCGTGTAGCTTAGGTGGGCGTGAGGTTTTAGTGGGTAGCCCTTCTGGGTAGCCCCACATAACCCCGTCTCCCCCCAGGGAGCCGGGGTATGCGTAACGCATTTCCTCACGGAAAAAAAAAGGGTTGATTAAAATCTGTCGGTACATTTTTGCGACGTCAGCAGTATAAACGTACCAGTGATGACGCCATTTAAGAATTACAGACGGCAAGTCTGTCTGTAATTTTGGCCCTGCTAGAAGCTGTTCATTAAGAGATTGACCGTTAGAGGTCAAGCTTGACGCGTTAAACACGACGCGTAAATGTGATGTTGCGCCCCCGGCCCGAAATACAGGGTGATGAGGTATGTACACAACCTGAGCGGCTTGGGAGAGTCTCGCGGTCGTGCGTTGCACGTGGCCGAGAGCCTAACGTTCTTTTACGACATCAAATGTCTAGTCCAAATTTCGCATTGATATTTTTTTTAGTTTAAAAGTTGTAGCAAAATGTTCGCCTCGTCGAACCGGGAATCGAATGCGTTACCTTCAGACATAGTTGGGCACTATTTAGATAAAAAATTATTTAAATAACGATTCGAATAAAAGATACTTTATCTTTATTCGTTATTCGAAGGTTCAAATAAAAAAATTATCTTTGTCGAATAAGTAATTTTATTCAACGAGAATTTACCCGACGAGTAAAGAGAATTTTTTTATTTGAAGCGGATTTATTCGAACTTGGAATAATTTTTTCGTCTTTTATCTTTATCTTTTATTCGAAAGCTTCGAATAAATCTTCGAATAACTTTTGCCAGCTAGAATAAACGGCGACGAGGTCCGACGAGCGCCAAACTTCAAAGACTCAACGACTAACAAACGGCATACAATGTAAGCAGATGGAGAATCGCGCACGAATGGAAGTTTAAAATTTCCTCCATAAAATTTTGACGAGTGAATTGAGGGACTTTTCCTGATGAAAATGAGTCGAAACTCGAGTGTAATCGAACAATTTTATTGATACGTAATGTTACGATAAAATTACAATCTTACTGAAGATAGTCCAAATGATGTCGTGTTTGGACTCATATTCATCGGGATGAGCTCTACAACTTATTCGTATTAAAAATATTATTCTAATTAAAAATATAAAAACATAAATGTCCAATAATGCTCGATTCTCCATCTGCTTACAATGTAGGTCGGTCGTTAAAGTTCTTTAAAGTTCCGAGCTCGAAGAGTCGCGAGATATCGGTGTGAAACAACTACCAATCCAATTGCAAAACTACTTTATTTTTCATTATTTTTTATGGATATTTTGCACCGACTAATTCGTGGCATTTTTCTGATTAAAATGACATTAAACACGGTACAAATTGGACGATATCTAGTATTTTATCTAGTTTTTTTATCCTTTAGATTTATCCGAAGGCTCCGAGTAAACGGCGACGACGCCCGACGACACCCGTCGAAGACCCAATGACTGACAAACGGCATACAATGTATGCAGATAGAGAATCGAGCATTATTTGCAATTTATGCTTTTATATTTTTAATCAGAATAATATTGTTAATACGAATAAGCTTTATAGCTTCGAATAAAATAAATGATCTTTATTCGTCGGATAAATTTTCGTCAAATAAAATTATTTATTCGATACTCGTGGAATAAAGATACTTTCTTTATTCGAACCTTCGAATAACGAATAAAAATTTTTTATCAAACGAATAAAAATTATATCGAAATAGTACACTACCTTCAATTGAAAAGAACCTAATGAGCCATGTTGAAGAATGCCAGGAAAAAGAACTCTGAAAATCCCGTTGCTGATCGGAATAAGTACGTTTAATGGAGCTTGAATACGGAAAAGTAGGATTGGAATAAACGGATGACAGGAATTAAAATTAATTTAACGTTATAAAATATATTATTTATATTTGAACCTTCGGAAATAAAATTAAAAAGGACGGAAAATTATTCAAAAGATTGCCAACAAAAATTTTAATGACAGCTGTTATGCAAGGTTCCATATTCGTCATAAGTTGCGGCATGTCTGTTATTGTCTGCATGCTTTTACGATATACATAAAGATAAATCATATCAGCAATAAACAGAATTTTATGCAGATTTAGTGTTTATAATTAATAAATTCTTGTACAACTCATGAAAATATTCGGGAAAAAGAACTAATAATTGTATACATATATAATGTTAATGTATAATAACAGACATGCTGCAACTTATAACGGATATGGAACCTCGCATAACAACTGCCATTAAAATTTTTGTTCACAAACTTTTGAATATTTTTCCGTCCTTTTGAAAATTGTATTCGGTAGCAGAAGGTTCAAAGAAGTCAACGACAGTTTATATGAATCAATTTCAAGATAAAAATAGCGCTAAATAGGTATATAAATTTTCAACAACAATTATTATTTTGTTTACTATCAATAAATAAAAGTTTATTTACATAATTTGAAAAAGCATTTATTTAGCTTTAAAATGAGTATAGAAACAGAAAGCACTGTATTTAAACGGAGATGAAATATTCAGGTTGAATTAATTATGTAATAGTTCGTTTCGTTTACTTTTCCAGAATTGCGACTGTAACTTGGAAAATAGCCGATATACGCGATATGGATTACATGGCAGTAACAGTAAATTGGCAACTATGCGACGAATACTCTCAGATGTGATTTGGCAACTACGCCTTCGATACCTGTAATTCAATATAATTTCTAAACACACCACTCTAAATTGTAGAGACTGTCTAAACCTCTGATTTTTTGAACAGTCTGTCGTCTGTCTCTCGTCGATAAGTAATAACCTCATCTCGCCAATCTCCAATTTCTGTGTCTTAGACAATTTCATAAATACTCAAGAAAGTTTACATTTGTTTTTTTATTTTAAGTAAATATCTTGCGAGTTTCAAATAGCCGATCCTAGGTTAACAGTGCCTCGAGAAGAGTATTCATCGGAGGCCTGGGCCCGTGGGGCCCAAGGCATGACGGAAGTCATCATGGACTACAGATACGTGGAATGGACTACAGATACATCCAGGAAACAGGTGACGGCTGAATCAACCTCAAGTAATGAGAGAAAATCAGTAGATAAGGTTCCCACATCCTTTTTTTTTCCGTGAGGAAATGGTTTACGCATATCCCGACTCCCTGGGGGAAGCCGGGGTTATGTGGGACTACCCCGAAGGGCTACCCACTAAAACCTCACGCCCACCTAAGCTACACGGGAGGTGCCCGGATCACGCGACTACTCAACAGGACACACCCCAGCTATCATCACACCCCGGAGGAGGGGTTAGCCTC
>CM052140.1:1182821-1286201 GCA_028454255.1 Halictus ligatus | reverse complement strand
GCCTCCTTCTGCAACACCACGTGTTCGCAGAAGGAGGCCACCGCCTTCCACGACCTCTCGCTGCCGACCATGTGGTCGACCACGGTCGACAGCGAAAGATCCCACCCACCCATTGCGGCTCTCAGGACACGGCGCGGCCCGGCCCACGCAGGGCACTCCTCCAGCGTATGCCGCGTCGTGTCTACTTCCTCGCCGCAGTGGTGGCACTTCGCCGTCGGCTCCCGCCCCATCTTGTGCCGGTACTCTCCGAAACACCCATGGCCGGAGAGCACCTGCGTGAGGCGGAAGGTCAACCTAACCCGCCTCCTGCACCATATATCAAATATGGGCAGGAGGGCCCGGACAATCGGACGTGTGGAGGTCGCCAACAGCGCCCACCACTCCGAAAAGGTCTCCGTCCGGGCCTGGCGATTCTGGCCCTTGAGCTCCAACTCCTCCTCGCGCGTGAAATCCACCCCCGGCGGGCAGCGGAAGGAGCGGGCGATGTGGTATAACTTCGCCCGCTCCGTCGCCACCACATGGAAGGGTGGAACCACGGCGAGGAGTCCCGCCGCCTTGGTGGAGATGGTGCGGTAGCCCCGTATTGCCCGCAGAGCCAGCCGGCGCTGCACTCTCTCCAAGAGTGCTTGGCTGCGCTGGCTGGCTCCGAGCGAGCGGTGCCATACGGGGGCCCCATACAGGGCAATAGACCGCACCACCCCCATATAGAGGCGGCGTACATTCAAATCCGCCCCCTCCCACATTCGGCAGCAGCTGCGAGAGGGCGGCTGCCGTCTTCTCTAGCCGGGGGCGAGGAGCTCGAAGTGTCCATCGAATCGCCAGCGGCCGTCTCAGACCAGGTCCAGGTACCTCATCCTGGGTCCGATCTCGACGTAGGTTTCAGCGACGCGAATCCGTAGGTCCTGACCATGAGGAAGCCGCCACGACCGAGGCCCGTACAACCATATAGCCTCGGCCTTTGTGGCGGCCACAGTCAGGCCCATTCGTCGGATTCGCCCGACAACGCAGTCCAGGGAGGCGTCACCGAGGTGCCTGGTCCTCCTCCAGTCCTCCCCCTCGGCATAAACCAAATCTGCTATGCAGATGACACCAGTATCCGGGGGGAGGACAACCCGCAGCACCGCGTCATACGTCCAGTTCCACAGGAGCGGTCCGAGGACCGACCCCTGTGGAACGCCGTGGTGCGTCTTCCTCTCAAGCACGGTGTTATACCGGCCGGTGTACACTACTCTCCTGCCGCGAAGGTAGTCGCGGACCACCTCCCGGAGATAAGGCGGCACCTGGAAATGCTCCAGCGCTATCAACGACATTGCTATCAACACCCTGCCCCGAGCGACAGCCTGCTCTCGGAGGAGGCGTAGACTCTCCAAAGCGTCCATAGTAGAGCACCCCCTCCGGAACGCATACTGGCTGATGCTCAGGTCGGGACCACCCCGCGACAGATGCTCAACGAGGCAGGCAGCAATAATTCTTTCGAATTGCTTGCCCGCCTCGTCGAGCAGACACACCGGTCGGTAGGCAGGCGGAGACTTTGCGGGTTTCCCCTCCTTTTGGAGGAGAACCAGGCACGCTCTTTTCCATAACGTGGGGAAGACTCCCCGGCGCAGGTTCGCGTCCATAATCCTCCTGAACGCCGGGGCGAGAACCTCCAAGGCTAAGGCCATTATACCACCGGGAACCCCATCAGGGCCAGGGGCCTTCTTGCCCCCAGCCCGGAGTTCCCGGACGTCCCGGTGAAGCCCCCACTCTGTGACCCGGAACTCGTCCGACCATCCCATGGCCGGACCCGGGGCGCGTTCCCTCCTCCCCTCCTCCCCATCACTCATGGGGAAGAGGGTGTCCACGACGCGCCCCAGAAGTTCCGGGTCCAACCTCTCCGTGACCGGGGACGCCCAGGGGCGGAGCTTCCCAAGCACCGCCTTATACGGGCGTCCCCACGGATCCTCACGGAGGGTGAGCAGGAGCTCATCCCAGGCCTTGGCCTTCGCCGCGGCTATTGCACGCCTGAGGGCCACGGCCACCGATCTGTACTCCCTGTACATCTCGGCGACCCTCGACTCCGCGTCGCCGCCCAGAAAATGGCTCGGACCCGGGGCATTGCCACGTCGCAGATCATCTGCAACGTGTCCCGGATCCAAGCCGCCCCCTCATTTACCCCGCGCTCTCTGGCCGAAGGCCAGGCGGAGCCGATAATCACGGCCCTCAAGAGGTCCTCGTCTAGTCGTTTCAGCGCCCATCTGGGCGCTGACGGGATGCCACGTCGGAGGGGCGTGTCCAACGGCGAGTCCAAGACCACTGCCACGTTCATCAGGACGTAACAGTCCGACAGGGTCTCTCCGTCCCGGACCCGCCAATTGGACACACGGCGTGAGGCGGCGGCGGTCGCGAACGATACGTCCACTATCGACCACCCGTTCCACCTCACGCACGTAGGCACGGAGCCCCGGTTTAACAACCGGAGCTCCATCCCCTCCGCCCAGTCTTCTAGGACTCCGCCTCGGGCGCTGGTCCTGGGGTTGCCCCAGGTGGTGGACTTCGCATTGAAGTCCTCCAGGACCAGCACCGGACCGGCTATATGTGGGGCTATCATCAGTCCCAGCCGGTCCAAAAACATCCCGAGTTCGGCGGAGTCAAGACTGGGTGAGCTGTAGCAACCCACGACCAGAAGTCTTCCCCACTTTACCATAACCATCCCCCTGCCCCGTTCGACCACGGAGCAGGGGGGTACGGTCGCCGAGTGGCGACGCCACCATATCGCCACGGAGCCGTCAACGTCACCGGACCAGTGTGGATGGTCCGGGATGATGTACGGATCCGTGGCGACGGCCAGGCCAACCCCCCACTCACCCAGGCACTGGACCATCAGGTCCTGTGCCCGGCGGGAGTGGTTGAGGTTCCCACATCCCTGGAAAAGAAGGTAAGATTCAGGAGAAAACGTCAGAATCTTCCTCTGTGAAGAGAAGATTCGAGCCTCCCATAGTCAATCTTTATCCAACTTCGCATAAAGGCCCGGCTTTCGTCTCTGCCATATTTCACAAAAAAAAAAAACTGTGAAAGAAAGGAATTCCCAGAATACCCTTATGCTGGCCAAAGCGCTGAATAAATTCAACGAAGGTGTAGAGGAAAACCGACCGGAAGGGTTTGGAAGGTTCTCAATCAAATTTAAATCAGCTATCGAACCACACAATTTTATTAAAACAAACAAACCAGATCTTGAAGGGGTAAACACCTTTATACCCAAATTCAGAACTACAAGAAGATTTATCATCAAAGGCTTTTCCACCGATTGCGAAATAGTTTATTATCGATCCCCTAAGGGTTACAATTTTAAAACACAATTCGCCTCCTCCTTCCATCCTCGATCCGCTCTTACCCTACCTTAACCTAAAACGCACAAAACCGCAAAAAACTAGACTCGCAAGAGAGAGAGAGAGAGAGAGAGAGATGTTGTCGTCCCTATCTTATCCTAACTTAACTTAACTTAACCTGAAACAAAGATAAAAACTTAACATATCTCTCACTCACCCCTCCGTTCACACGCACACACACGCACACCTACACCTTCCCTTCTCTACGCAGCAGACCCCCTCTTCCGGTCGCTCCCCAATCACCCCGGACCTTCCTTTGTCCCCTCCTTCCACTCTTCCACCCTCCTCATCCACTTCTTCCCTCCCCCCATCATCCAACACCTCCCACACCCTCTCTAGCCATCTTCTTTCCTCATCCATCGTCAGACATTCTTCCCACACATGCTCCCATGACTCACTCGCCCATCCACACATTCTACATTCTCTCTCCTCTTCATTCAGCCAATATCTCCCCTCCCTCATACCATTTCCTAACCTAAACCTCGCCCCCGCTGCCATCTACTCTCCCCCATCCATTCTTCAAATAACTCGGCAAGCCGTCCCCCTTTACCATTCCATACCATCTATTGTATCTCGAGTTCCTCATCCTCTCCCGCCTTTCCACCCTCTGCCTTCTCCCTTTTTATCAGCTCCCCACTTATCTCCTCTCTTCTCTCCTCCAACATTTCCTCCACCTCCGGCATTGTCCATCCCCTATCCTCAAAAGAGTCTCGCCTCTCCTTCTCCCGCCCTTCTCCTACTGCCCCCCTCCTATCCCTCCCTCTCATCTCTTCCCAGCACAATCTCGCTAGTTCCCCTAGCTAGTTCCCCAACCCTTCTGCCCTCGCTTAACTTCTTTTCATATCCCCATACCTTTAACCCCGCCCTTCCCCTCAATAGCTCTCTCTGTAGTTCCTCCCTAACCATGTACCCGGGTATACACCTTTCTACCCCTAACACCCACTTTAAGTACCTCTCCTGCATCCTTGCCATACCCCCTCTTTCTTCCCACCCCCACACTTCCACTCCATAGCTCATCACTGGCCATACTAATTTATCGAACAGCCAAATCGTCTTACCGCAGTCCTTTCCAAATCTCCTCTTCCCTATTCCCCACACTTGTCCCATCACTGCCGCCCCCTTCCTTATCCTTTCGGCCATTTGCTCTTCCTGACCATCATCCCTCTTTATTACATAACGTAGGTACCTGGGCTGGCTGACTTCCTCTAGTATCTTACCTTTCCACCTCCACGTCACCTTTTTCCACCTTCTCCCTCCCCTCCTGCACCACATGATCTTCGACTTTTCCGTATTAAGCTGTTGTCTCTTCTCCTCCATATAACGCTCTAATACCCCTATTATGCCAATGTGTATATTCTCCTTCCTCCCACTTTTACCCCTCCCCATCACCCCCTTTCCTGCACCTCGTCTATGTCCGCCAACAACAACGCAAACAGCATAGGACTCAGTGGGCACCCCTGCCTCACCCCTCTTGCCGTCCAAAACATTTCCCCTTCCTCGTCCCCTACTCTCACCTTGCCCCACGTTTCCCTTAAAATCTCTACGCATCTCCCTACCAATCCTTCTCTCACCCCCTTTTTTCTCATCTCCCCCACCAATACATCCCTGTCCACTGAGTCAAAAGCCGCTTTCAAGTCCACGAACATTACCACCAACCTTCTCTGCTTCCTCCTCACCTGTCTATTCACTATATGATTGAGTACATACACGTTATCCCGACTGTCTGGCAGTATCCCCTTCCCCTCCACTTCTTTCCTTAGCCTCTCCGCCAAAACCGCTGCATATACCTTATATGCCGTCTGTGTCAACATTACCCTTCTGTACTCTCCCACCTTTCTACTTTCCCTTTTCTTTGGAATTGGTATTACTACACCCCCCGTCCAGTTATCCGGCCAACCTTCCCCCCTCCATACCTTATTACACACCCTCCACAACCACTCCTCCACTTCTTCCCCTCCATACTTCCACACCTCATTCGGTATCCCATCCCCCCTGCCGCTTTTCCCTCTTTCAAACCCTTTACTACCCTGCTGATCTCTCCCCTTTCTATTTCCTCCTTTTCATCCTCCTCTCTCCTTTTTGTCTCACCCTCCACTTTACCCCTCCCCCCCAATAGCTCCCTAAAATGTTTACCCCACTCTTCCATTCTTATTCTCTCATCCATCCGTGACCCTTTCTTCCTTTCCTTCCTTATCAGCTGCCATACTTGCCTTTCCGTTTTTATTCCCTCTATCTCTCTTTCCCATTTTTCCCTCTCCTTTTCTTCTTCTCCTCGCATAATTTTTTGTATGCTACCTTCTTCTCCTTTACTGCTATCTCCTCTCCGCCCCTCTTTCTCCATCTCCTCAACTCCTCCCTCACCTTCTTCTTTTCTTCTCTACACTCCTCATCCCACCAACCTTTCCTCTTCCCTCCTCTCTTCTTCCCCATTCCCTCTATCACCTCCTTTACCTTCCCCTTCAATTCTTTCTAGCCCTCCTCTACTCCTTTCTTTCCCCCTCCTTTCTTCCCAAACTTTCTCCTGAACTTCTCCACCCCTTCCTCCGTCCAGCACCCCACCAACCTTCTCCTCCCTCGTTCTCCCCTCCTTGTTCCCACTGCCCTTTCTCTCTTAAGCCATACCGTCAGCGGTTGGTGGTCCGAGTCCACTCTTTCACCAACCTCCATCCTTTCCACCCCATCCCTCGTATCCTCATCTCCCATTACATAATCTATCACCGACTTCTCCCTCTTTCCTATATACGTCCATTCCCCTACTTCGTCTCCCTTTACGTTCCCATTTAGAATCCCCCACCCCCTCTCCTCTAAATACCCAAACACATTGGGGTCTATATAGACCCCCATCGCCTTCCACCATCTCCTCATCTTTATAGCCATCACCCCGTCCTTCCTCCTTCTACCCCCCCACCGACTCAATCTCCTTTCTTATTCCCATTAATATGTCCCCCGTAGCCCTCCCCATCTTTTCCTCTCTCCTTGCCCATTGCATTTCTCATACATACCCTCTTGGCAGCCTAACCCTTTTTTCCCCTTTTTTCTCGAAGGGACCCGCCCGGTGTCCCCATTCCTGGAGCTTTCGGATTGGGCTTCCCGAGCCCCAGCTCGGTACACCGACAGCTCCCGGAGTCTTTGTGCCCCGCTCGGAGCCGGTGTCCCGAAGGAACCAGCCCCGGCCAGGGCAAGAAGACGCCGCCACCGGAAGGAAGGGCCGTCGGAGGCGCGATCCGGCACGCCCCGACCCTTCCTTTCTCTATACCCCCCACGGATCCCCCTCCCCAACCGGGGAGGGACGGACCGACACCCCCCACATCGGGAAACTAACCCGGCGAGTGTGTCACGGGGAGAGCCATGCTCCCCCCGGAGGCCCGGGTCAGCTCGTACCCCGGGCCCCAACGTCCACCGCCCCCACTGCCGGGGGCACATCCCCGCGCCAGACCCGCTCCGGCCCCCACTCCGGGGGGCACAAATTGGCGCGGAGGTGACTCCTACGCCCTCCCAACCCTTACCACCCCCCTCCTGGGGGGCACACGTCGGCGCGGAGGTCGGGCCCGCGCCCACACCCGCCTCGCCGAGCCCGGGTCCCTTTCCCGGGCTCGCTCGGCGACCTCCTTCTGCGAGATCACATCTTCGCAGAAGGAGGCCACCGCCTCTCGCTGCCGGCCATGTGGTCGACCATGGCCGCCAGCGAGAGGTTCCACCCTTCCACCGCGGCCCTAAGGACACGGCGCGGCTCTGCCCAAGCTGGGCATTCCTCCAAGGTATGCCGCGCCGTGTTCACATCCTCGCCGCAGTGGTGGCACTGCGTCGTCGGCACCCGCCCCATTTTGTGCAGGTACTCTCCAAAACAGCCGTGGCCGAAGAGCACCTGCGTGTGGCGGAAGGTCAACCTAACCCGCCTCCTGCACCATATATCAAATATGGGCAGGAGGGCCCGGACAATCGGACGTGTGGAGGTCGCCAACTGCGCCCTCCACTCCGAAAAAGTCTCCGTCCGGGCCTGGCGATTTTGGCCCTCGAGCTCCAACTCCTCCTCGCGCGTGAGATCCACCCCCGGCGGGCGGCGGAAGGAGCGGGCGATGTGGTATATCTTTGCCCGCTCCGCCGCCACCACATGGAAGGGTGGAACCGCATTGGCAGCCTATCCCTTACCTGTTCCCAACCTCTCTCCTCTAACCACGCCTCCATCATCACAATCACATCCCACTCCTCCAACCCTTTCCAGAAGTCCTCATCCTTGTTTTTCAATCTCGCCACATTCCAGAAAGCCACCTTAACCCCCCTCCTTCTCCCCCCTCTTTTCCCCTCTCACCCCTTTACCTCCTCTGCCCGTTTCCATGCTTACTTACCCAACTCTCCTCTATTTCGTCCCATAGCCTCAACTCTCCATTCACCCACATTTTCATGTTCCCCACCTGTACATTCTTTCCTTGCCTCCTCTCCTTCTCCGCTTCCCTTTCAATTTTCCACCTCGCTCTCCTCTCTTCCTCCGTTAAATCGTCACATAACCTTTCCTTTCTCCCTCTTAACTTACTCCTCTCCCTCATCGCCATCCTTTTCTACTCCTAGTCCGCCAACTTCACTAGAACCAATCTCCTCCCGTCCTTCCCCACCCCTCCTATCTTTTTTATCTCCTTAATTCCCTCGTACTTCATACCCCACCTTCCACACCCTTTTCACCTCTATTTCAGTGCCCTCACCCTCCGTTTTTACCCCCCTCGTTATCACATTGTTTCTCCTCTCCTCCCTGTCTTTACTATCCTGTTCGACCTCTATCCTCCTTGTCCTCCTTCTATTCTCCTCTATATTCCCCTTCCCCATCCTATCTTCTACCCCTTCCCCCTTTCCCCACCCTTCCATCTCTGCCTTCTCCACCTTTCCCTCTATTCCTTCCACTCTTTTCTCTAGCCTTTCCCTCCTTTCCACCTCTTCCCTCCTTTCCTATTCCCATTTCTCTCTCTCCCTTCTTCTCCCTTCCCTCTCTCTCTAATTCCTCCTTCATCTCCCTCAACCCCTCCTTTATTTCCCTCATCTCCGCCATCCTCTCCTTCACCTCCCTCAACCCCTCTTTTACTTCCCTCATCTCCGCCATCTCCTCCTTCATTACCCTCATCCCCTCTTTTATTTCTCTTATCTCCGCCATCTCCTCCTTCATTTCCCTCATCCCCTCTTTTATTTCCCGCAACCCCATCGTCAACTCCCCAATCATATCCTCCCAAACCTTGCTTACCCCTTCCGCCTCTTTCCGCTCTTCCTTCGGAGACCTCTTCGTCTTCGCACTCTTTTTGAAAATTTCCCTTTCCCCTTCCCTCTTGTCATCACCCCCCTTTCCCTATGTCCCTCCCTCTTTTCTTCCATAGGTTATCGAACCTGCTCCCACTACCTCCTCCTCTTCCCCCTATCTTTCCCTCGGCCGTCAGCCCTCCCTCCTCGCCTCTCTCCACCTTCCCACCTTCTCCTTCCTCTTCCCCTCTACTACTCATTTCTTCCTCTTCCTCTCACTACACTACACTACTACTAATACTGCTTTTCAAATTTCCCGCTTTCCTCCTACCTCTATCACCTACATGCGGCTCCACCGATCACTCCTACTCTCTACTCCTGCTCTCGCCTCATGAGGATCCCGCCAACCTAACCTCCAATACCTCACTAACTTCCACCTTTCCCAAACTTCCAACCCAATCTTCTTCCCTATTGCCTTTTCTTTACCTACATACCCCTATTCCTCTCGCTCTCTTCTCCCACACTCTCTCACCTCTCACACCTCTCACTCTTCTCTTTCTCTCGGCAATAACCTCTCCACTCACAATATACATGTCAGCCTCTCTCGCGACCGGAAACGGAAGTCGCGATTGCGAAATAGAAGACATAATAAATCACTCCGTCTCTCCAGTTCTAATTCTGAGTGCACGTAGGCTTTATAATAGAATCAGAGACTCCCAAAATGGGAATTGGTCGTGGGTTCCAAGTGAGTCTATCGTTCTGAGCTTTAAGGGTATCGCATTGCCAGAAAATATCAAATTATACAACCTTATTCTCACACCGGTCGAGCTTTACTTTGAACCAATCAAAATCTGCTACGGATGCTTCGAATTTGGACATACCAACAAATTCTGCCGGAGACCAGAAATATGCAGGAACTGCGGGTCCGTAGGCCATAATCTATTGGAATGTCCAAATAAGGATTCGCCACCCTGAGCAAACTGCAAGGAAAATCACCCTACTCTTCATCCAGACTGCACTGCACTGAAAACCAAGAGAGAAATTAACACAAAAATGTCTCTATTAAACATTAGCTTGTTTGAAGCCCGCCAACTAGTTTTGGGAAACTCCAAGACTTCTCCCGGATCTCAGATTGCAGCGATCAAAAAAAAATCCCCCACCCCCCTTAAAAACAAAAAGACAAGCAGATTTCATTAACTTAAAGGCAATAGGCGAGCAACAAAGTCTCACTCCCTCTCCCAGGGTGTGGAAACAGTCCGCTTCCTCCTACTCCCCAAGTAACCTCACCAGCAAACACCCAAGTCTAGCCTCCAGGCTACGCAATGCAACCATATCATGCTCTTCAATGAAAGATTACTCATCCAACTAGAACCCCCCCCCCCCTCCGCAGAAATTAACAAAAAATTGACAAATATTCCCTTATCCTCCTCCCTTCCTCCATCTATATCCATACCATCTACCACGAACCCAACTCCCGATTTATAGCCTCTCCCAAACAGAAAAATCACTCTGGTCCCAATCAAACAATACAAACCAGCCGTATCGGTGAAAAAAAAACTAATACGTCTTGGTTTCTAGACATTACAATATGGACAACCCCCTTAGAATCACACTTTGGAATTGTAGGAGCATCATAAATAAGAAAGTTGTGATCACTGGCTTAGCCGCTAGATCAGATATAGTAGTATGGCTCAGATCACAACTAAATTTCACTGTAGCAGGATTTGACATAGTCAGGAAGGATCGCCTTCTTGGTAAGGGAGGCGGCATTACCATCCTCATTTCCAAAGACCTTAAGTATGATATTTTCACTTTCATTGTTTACAAGGACCCATAAACAGAAAGCTGTTGTGTTCAGATAACGAACACCCAAAAAAAGATAGTATTAGCAGCATTATACAGACCCCCTCTCAGCAGACTATCCATTGCCCACTGGGACTTCTTGGTCGAAAACATCAAAGACATTGGCCTGTTTTAAAAAAAGGGGGACATCAATGCTCACCATCTAGAATGAAATTGCTCCAAAAATAGATGGACCGGGCAGAAACATTCTTTAAGCGATAGACAACCACAACATAGACATATTGAACCATAACCTATCCTCTCACTATGATAGTCGCAACAACACCTCTAGCAACCTTTTTTTTCCGTGAGGAAATGCTTTTCGCATACCCCGACTCCCTGGGGGAAGCCGGGGTTATGTGGGACTACCCCGAAGGGCTACCCACTAAAACCTCACGCCCACCTAAGCTACACGGGCGGTGTCTGGACCACGCGAGTACTCAACAGGACACCTCCCAGCTATCATCACACCCCGGGGGAGGGGTTAGCCTCCCCCACTGCCTACGCTATAAGACCCCGGGCGGAGGGACCCGCTCGGTGTCCCCATCCCTGGAGCCTTCGGATTGGGCTTCCCGAGCCCCAGCTCGGTCCACCCACAGCTCCCGGAGTCTTCGTGCCCCGCTCGGAGCCGGTGTCCCGAAGGAACCAGCCCCGGCCAGGGCAAGAAGACGCCGCTACCGGAAGGAAGGGCCGTCGGAGGCGCGATCCGGCACGCCCTGATCCTTCCTTTCCCCGTACCCCCCACGGATCCCCCTCCCCACTTAGGGATGGACGGACCGGCACCCCCCAAACCGGGAAATAAACCTACTTTGTTTAATAAATATAATATACTTTAACAGAATATACAACAGACAGGAGCAGCAGTTGTCTGCCCGGAGAAACAGACATATCTTCTTATTAGCATCAATCCGTCAGCTTCTGTTTTCATAGCAGAGTACGCAGCAATTTTACAGGCTATAGAGACCTTTTACTATAGCGAAAGGCCATTAGCAATCTGCTCAGACTCTCTCAGTGCAATAATAAGTCTTCAGAGTCCCACTATGAGCACTAAAACACACTATCACATCGTAGACATTAAACACAAAACTATTGAACTGGCTTCTACACACCACAACGACAAACATGTAACATTTATCTGGATTCCCTCTCATTGTGGGATACAAGGGAATGAATTAGCTGACAAACTTGCTAAAGAGGCCACCAATAATCCACACTCACCCCTACACAAGATCTCCTACACAGATTTCAGAGAAATACATAAGGAAGAAATGAGGAAAGAATTCTTGTTTCAACTCTGTATCATATTTAATAGCAAAGGCACTCTTTCTACAGAAATTCTACAACTCACAAAAAACACCCTGATATAACGGATACGATCTGGCTAGAGATTTTATAGTCAGATTTGGCTGGATGAGAACCAACCACGCAAACACTCGAGAATCTATTGTGAGGTTAAAGACGATACCAGATTCTACATGCGAGTACTCTTACCCGATACAGGATATAGATTATCTCATATGGCAATGCCTCCTGTGCTCTAAAGGGAGACGGGAAATGATTCAAAGGTTAATATCCACCGGCAACACCATTCCCGGAGCGATCGATACCTTTCTAAAAAACGTCAACATAAAAGCCCTAAATATAATCAGAGACTTCTGTATAACTAATAAAATTAATGTATGATAAAGAGGATGTGTTAGTCAGCACCACTGGGTTAGACTGTTTATACTTGTAACTTTATTATCGTGTATGTTGGTGAGTTAAAGTATGTTTATACAGATGCGGATGTATGTGTGTGATTTCGTATACATTTGCAAATACATTTGGGTATTTGCAAGTATACATAGGGACTAAGTTATAGGTTTTATCGGATTAGACATAGAAATTGACATAAGGAAAATGCAATCTTAACTGTAAGTCGAACATATCACTGTTGTTAATAGTTATCTAAGTATCTAATTGTAAGCCCTAGACTGGTTTAATGTGATTATATAATTAAAGGTATGTGACTTAGGATTTTGATTTCTAGCGGTTGTTAGAACAGAGCGCGTAAGATAGACAGATACAAATGAACATGTGACGACGATATAATTTTTGTTTTTCACTTTGAATTTCCATATTATTATTCATAAATAAATATATAGAAAAGGCATAAAAGTTGTTCCTCCTGATTACTCTCCAACATCGTTTTATAGACGTATTTTTGTACATACAGTGACTCCCACGAGTATTTGTACGCTCTTTAAAACACAATAACTTTTTTTATACAATAATTGTACCAATACATAAATACATACAAGATAGCACATATGATACATACAAAAATAAAAAAAGCATTTTTTAAAACTTTTTTATTTAGGTCCATAATGAAAATTTAAAATATATGTTTTGTAGATCTATGTTAGTTATACACATGCCGAAAATTTCATTGAAATCGGATGACGTAGGACAAAACGACACGCATCGAAAGATGTACGAGTCTGGATTTTAAGCAGAAACTGATCAAAAGTCGTGACAAACTACGATTTCGTAGCTCGTGTGTACGTTCACCGATTTCGATGAAATTTTCTGCATGTGTATAACTACTATATATCTACAAAACATATATTTTAAACTTTCATTAAGGGCCCAACTAAAAAAGTTTCAAAAAACGCCTTTCTTATTTTTCCATGTAACCTTGGAAATTGTAATTTTTGGAAAATCTTTTTTGCACATCATTTGGTAAACCAATGCTTCTAATTGCTTACAAAAATCAGGTCGTTTATTGGTATAATTATAAGGAGTCACTGTATGTATACCCAGATAGCATGCGACGTCTTAAAGACGCATTTTTTTCGTCCATTTTAGGTCTGAAAGTCTTATGTCCCAAAAAGACGTCTTTAAGACGTTTCATTTCAGACGTAAAAACGACGTCTTTTTAGAGACGTCATTTTTATGTCTGAAATAAAACGTCTTTAAGACCTCTTTTTGAAGACGTTTTATTTCAGAGGTCTAACAGATGTCTTTTTCGAGGTTAAATAACTTGAATTTCTTGGAGATGTATTAGGGACTACTTTACTGTACAATGAGTAAAATACTGTTTTTTAATTTTGCTATTACTTAGAATGACAAAAAAAATGAATTTCAATACAATTGTATATACGCACTATGGTGTATACAGTATAAATAAATAACAATTAAATAAAGAATAAACAATTAATAAATAAATAATAATTACAGAAAATGTGCTGAATATATGTATATACAGGGTGGTCCACAGAAGTTGCACACGCATATAACTTCCAAATGATGTGAAGCGTCTGAAATATGGCAAGTCCGTATGCCGGACTTCGCGGGGTCGTAAATCCCTTTCTCTTTTTCGCGACGATACTCAGGGCCTTGACAATGTTATGAAGTAACAACGCCTAGTTGAAATGAATTGGACGTTTCAGAGTAACAACAACTTCAATATATTTCAAATTTAACACTGTACAAGGTTTAGGCAGTTCGGCGCGAGCTACCGTACCGATAGGACGTACTGTCTATTGTGTGCGAGTTCCATAGCGAGTTCCGAAGCGTTATTGTGTCAGTATAGTGTGTGGAAGGCGATAGTGCGTGCGTGTATACGCAAGCACGTGAGTGTTAGTGCCCGAAACTCGTGGGAGATTGACCCATGAGCGGAGGAAACCCACTTCAGGGGAAGGTTTCGGACCTCTCCCCCCGGAACAAGGCCCAATTGTCGATCACTAAAGAAATATCATCACCTCAAGTACAATCAAACCAAAAGTCCTACGCCTCTACGGTATCTAACGAAGTCTTCCCTAAACGAGACCAAGCGATTATTACCGATTCAATAGAAGGAGCTACATTAGACGACTATGTAAATGCGCTTGGTAAAATAATAAGCTTAAACGCCATACGGTTTATATCCCGGATAACTAATAACAGAATCTGCATATATCTTGATACAAAGAACACAGTTACTAATCTATTAAGCAAATACAAAGATATCGAAATCAATAACAAAAAACTCAGTATAAGACCATTAATTACACCTGCACAGCGATACTATCGAGGAGATTTAAAAAAAAAACCATGTCAGAACTATGTACCTCCAAACTAACATTCATGAGAGCTGGCCTACAAAGTCCGGATAAAGCTTAAAGCGCACATACTGAGTTTTAGACGACAGATCTATATTAATCCTGGAGATATTAACAAGATTCCGGAATCGTTCCTTGTCTCTTACGAAGAAACGCAATTTCGGATCTTCGTATCAACTGACACACTTAGCTGTTTCAGATGTAACCAAAAGGGGCACATTGCTAAGGCATGCCCGAAAAACCAAGAAACACACGACCCAAACACCGTACTATGTCAACACAGCAATCGCCCCGCACACGACACACCACGTCTTACCGAAGAACCCCCTACTCAGGATATTCAACCACTGACACCCGATACTCGGGACGAACGACAAGCAAATAGCTACCCAACGACCGGTAATAAAAGATTATTAGCTTCTACGTCGACTACGGTAAGTCTTAAAGATATCTGTATTACCAACTATGAACCTGCCCAGGCAACTTCCAAACTAGTGGATGAAGAACGACCCGCCACAAAATTACCACGCGTAAAACACAAACGGATTAAACTAACTGAAAATACTATCACCAATATCAGTAAGGAGATAGAAACAATAAAAGAAAGTATTAATAACCCCTCATACAAATACCCCATTGGTGCCTCTCAGTTAATTAGTTTCCTGGAGAACTCCGTTGGCAGGGCAAACCCTTATGAAATGGCACAAGAATATACCCAAGATATGCACGGGTTAATCCGTATGTTATCGGTAGTATATCATTTATTAAGTGGGAGAAATACAAAAAACAGAGTAAATCGTGTTATAAAAAAATTAAAAAACGGAACGAAGAATCCAGACATAGGCATTGACTCCGCCAGCAATACATCACGAAATGGCACCCCAGCGTCCACAGACTACGAATCAGAAGCCGAATTTAAAGAACCACAGGAGTATTATATACAAACTACACCTCCAATACTAAAACTATAACAATGTTAACCATACTACAATGGAATCTTAACGGATACTGTGCGAGACTAGCATATTTGCAAATCCTTATCATGAAGTACCAACCAGATATCATCTGCTTACAGGAGACCCGTCTTAAACCAAATCAAAATATTAAAATAAAAAGTTACACCTCGTACATCACTAACCGCAACTCTCAAGTTGCAAGCGGAGGGGTGGCTGTATGTATCAAGAACGCACTATTTAGTGAAGAAATTAAAATTAAGTCTGATGTTGAGTCAGTGTCAGTCAAGGTGCATACTGCCCCGAACTTACATTTATGCAATCTATACCTACCAAATAGCCAAATCCTTAATGACTCTAAACTCAATGAAATATTCGATAAATTGCCACAACCATGCATTATCACCGGAGATTTCAATTTCCATAACAAACTATGGGGCTCGGAAAGAACTGACACAAGAGGGAAAATAATAGAAAAAGTCATAATGAACCACAATCTAATCATCCTAAATGACAAAAGCCCAACCCATTTCACCATATCAAGTGGAACCGATAGTATAATTGATCTAACATTATGTAGTGCAAATTTTGCTCCTAGATGTGAATGGGAAACCATCCCGGACCTACATGATAGCGATCATTTTCCAATACTAACTAAAATTCAGTTAAACCAAATGATCAGCACCTCCGATCGAAGCGCACGATGGAAATTTGAAAATGCCGATTGGAATAAATATCGCCTAATAATTGAACAAAACATCCCTTACCTGAACTCCCTACTTGAAAGTTCTCCAGCCCAAATCAACGTAATCATAGAAAAATTAACCACTACCATAACACAAGCAGCGGACCTATCTATCCCTAAAACTAAACCTATAAGTAATAACAGCATACGTTGTGTACCATGGTGGAACAAAGATTGCGAAAATATTATTAAAAAAGCCAAACATGCGTTCAACAGATTCAAGAGATATAAAACTATTGACAACCTTATACAATTCAAAAAACTAAGAGCCCAGGCAAGGAAAATAGTTAAACAAGTCAAAAAACAATGCTGGCTAGACTTTGTAAGCTCAATTAATAGTTCTACGCATACCAAAACAATCTGGAATAAAATCAAGGCTATGGCATGGCACCCATAGCAAGAAGAAAATTTCTGCACTAAGAAGACCAGACCACTCCACTATTACAAATGACAAGGATATTGCAAATCTACTCGCGGAAATATTCGCAAAAAACTCAAGCGACTCCAATTACGACCCTGAATTCCTCCTATATAGAGAACACTGCCCTAAGTTTAATATAGAACAACCACATAAAATAAAGAACAGCGAAATAACTATGATCAACGAAGAGTTTAAAATGACAGAGCTTATAAACACTCTAAAAAAATGTAATAACACAGCCCCTGGCCCGGACAACATTCCAAATAAACTTCTGACAAATCTACCTACGAGTGGTATTGAGTATCTATTAAAAATTTTCAATAGAATTTGGGTAAAGAGAGTCTTTCCTGACAGTTGGAGAGAAGCCATTGTGATTCCAATACTGAAACCAAACAAAGACCCAGCACTACCAGAAAGCTATCGACCAATATCACTAACCAATACTATGGGTAAATTAATGGGGAAAATAATCAAAGAAAGATTGTATTGGATATTTGAAAATAACAAAATTATCTCACCTTCCCAGAGTGGATTCCGACATTTCCACTCCACCATGGACCAATTAATCAACATAGAGGCCCAAATCTGCGATAGTATGATTAACAAACGCCATTCAGTGATGGTATCGATGGACATTGAGAAGGCATATGACATGGTATATAGAAGAAGAACATTAGACATACTAGAAAGTATGGGATTCAGTGGAAACATTCTAGAATTCATCGCAAACTTCCTAGAGAGGAGACTTATTAGGGTCAGAAATAAGAACACCGTATCTGAGGCCGTGATCGCTGAGAATGGAGTACCCCAAGGAGAAGTATTAAGTGTCCTGTTATTCCTAATATCAATTAACAATATCCTTGCCCCAATTCCCCGTCCTGTTAAAGCCTATCTGTTTGCGGACGATTTAACTATACTATATCAGGGGACAAACACAAAAACTTCGCAAGATATATTACAAAATACGCTAAACAATCTACAAGACTGGGCAACTAGAACCGGATTTAAATTCTCGAAAACAAAAACCAAATATATTATATTTTCCAAACAACACTCTCCACCTCAAATTAATCTACTCCTTGGAAATTCTAAACTTGAGCAGGTACAGACACTGAACATCCTAGGTCTCGAATTTGATAGTAAATTAACATGGAGTAACCATGTCGCCAAGCTCCGAAAGGAATGCAACCTACGCCTAAACGTAATCAAAACACTGTCAGCTAATTGTTGGGGAGCAGACATGAAAGTACTTGCAACCACGTATAAGTTCCTAGTAAGGTCAAAGCTGGATTATGGCGCTGCTAACAGTTCAATCATTAGGAAACTCGACCCTATACACAACTCGGCTCAGAGAATAATAGCAGGAGCGTTTAGAACTAGTCCTATAATCAGCATCCTAAGGGAATGCAATGAACCTCCTCTGAAAATCAGAAGAACCCTACTTAGTATTTCTCATGCTATTCAAATATCAACCACACCTAACAAACCGACATATAATAATACCTTTTCTAATCGTCTCATAGCGAAATATGACCAGCATAATCGCTTACCAAGGCCCTTTTATTATAGAGTTAATAAACTAGAACAAAAATTAAATATGAAATTCACTCCTACTATACCAAGGAGACTGCTCAAATTCGCACCATGGACCCTGCATCACCCTATCGAAACAGAAGAATCACTATATATGTACAGAAAAGAGGACACAAATCCAGAAGTATACAGAAAGCTATTAATGGAAATGATCGAAAAGTATAAGGACTATACCCAAATTTACACAAATGGATCGAAGGCAAAAACGGAAACAGGATATGCAGTTATTACTCCATATGCTAGTCACAGTTATAAACTCCCAAACAACACTTCAATATTCACAGCAGAACTCATAGCTATTAAACATGCCATCCAAATTGCATACGAAAACGCATATAGACAAACGATTATCCTCTCCGACTCCAAAAGTGCAATTACTGCACTACAAAACCTTTCCTCTAACAACCATACCATCCTGCAAATATTCGAAACGTATCACGAAATCACCAACACCGGCGGGAGGGTAATACTCATATGGATACCAGGACATGCCGGGATCCCGGGAAACGAAGAAGCTGATAAGGCCGCTAAGCAAGCGGCTAATACTCCAACCATGGACAGTCAACCCATCGATACCTCCATGGAAGACCTGATTAAAGAAGCTAAAAGAAATCTGATGCACCAATGGGATCTTGAATGGAAACGACTAGCTTCTGCACACTCCAAAAATATCTATGACTCCTTTTTTGAAGATAAAGAAGTAAGGCAAGTCCTAAAACGGAGGAAGTAAGTTACCCTATCCAGAATTAAAATAGGCCACACTAAGGGAACACACTCGTTCCTGATAACAAAGGGTCCAGTACCAATATGTGAAACATGCAGCATACCGACATCAATTAACCACCTGATATTATCTTGCCCAAAATACAATACACTACGAGAAAGATTCAAAATAGGAACAACACTGAAAGAGAATCTTGACGAAGATAAAATAAAAGATCTACTAGAATTTATTAAGGAATCGAAAATCCAGGAAGTTATACTATAATGATAGACCTGTTCGTCGCTAATAACCATGCAGTTGATGCGACGTAAAACCTTGATGGAAAAAAAAAGTTTAGGTTCAAGTCGAGATAGATAGACGTGTTTTCGATGCGAGCGATTTTTGTATTCTGGGGTTCGGTGTCGTGTCGTATATAATGTTCACTCTGAATCTTCTTCTATTGGCTGTTTTTAATTGTAAGGGGTGACTAAATGATTTCTAATTAGTGAGTGGGTGGTGCATTTTGGTCGTCGGAGTAGATCATTGCACAAGAGCTTGACGAAGAGAGATTGACGAAGAGCCCTTACCCGCAACTGTTACCAAAATGTCCAATCCCCTCGAAGAAGCCATTGTGGTACTCAGGAAAAAATTACGGAAAATACCGTGGTGTTGGTAACGGAAAATGATAAAAGGAGATAGAAGATTCTGACATTTCAAAAAGCTCCAAAACCAATATTCACGGACGACGAGAGTCACCAGATACATCTCTACAGAATTCCGGCCAGGTTGATGACAATATGGAGTTCGAGTATGAAGAACATCGGCTTAAAAAAGCCAAAGACTTAATCGACACTACAAAGCCTCTCAGAAAGCCGGATGACTCCGGGGTTGAAAATTTTATACGAATTCTTAAGCGCGCTAGATCTCATTGTTACGAACCGGATATTTTACTTGATACGATAATCACTACTAAAACCATTGATCAAGCGGGAAGAAGTATTCGGCATTTGCAAATTAATTGTTACGATGAACTGTGCGTGTTCCCAACTGTTTCGCCGGATGTCGCAAGGGATAAATTGTATAACGTAATCCAGGGAAAAACAGAAAGTGTGATGAGTTATACTCTTCGCTTTAGACAGAAATTAAACGAATATAGGCATGCAACACAGAACGAGCATATGGAACCTATCACATAGCGAGTTACTCTTAGCATTTTGGATAAAGAAGTCATCAGAACATACGTTAGAAATTTGCGCTATGAACTTGATGTATTAGTATATCCAAACAAACTGAGTAACCGAAAGTTAAAGGCCGAAATGTGGGAGCGAGATTCCAGAAACAAACGCGTAAACAGCAGACCGACAACCGGTAGGACTTGGACCGGACAAACAGAACGGCTTATGAATCCTAGACCGATAATGCGACCGTTTGAAAAACCAATGAAACAATCCGTTTAGACAGCACATACAGGTAAAATGTAACTGATGCGAAGAGATAGGGCACTACGCGAAACAGTTCCAAAATTTTTGCGTTTCGCAAACCTAGTTTGCAACAAAGAATTACACGCATTATATTGCGATCAGAAAGATTGCGATTCATACGAATCCATTTTAGAAACTGAAACATCGGGCGATTCCTCCTCGACACCGAAACAGGATTGAATTTAATAAAAGAAAAGCATTCTACCGATCGCGAAATTGTAAACGAAGAATGGACATTTCTCATGGGTAATGATAAACATATTAGTATAGGAAAAAACACATTTAATCTCCATGACAAATTTAATTTCTTCCATGTAGTACCAGACGATTTTCCACTATTAGAAGACGGTATGATTGGACTTCCATTCCTGAAACAATACCAAAATAAAATCACCAACAATAAAATGACGTTAGACAAACAAATGTTAGATCGAGGAATTATTGAAGATTCGAATTCACCCTACATATCACCAATTTGGATCGTGTCTAAGAAACCCGACAAATTAGAAAACCGTAACTGCAGACTAGTTATCGATTTTAGACGATGAAACCAAGAAACAGACTAAGATGCATATCCGTTGCTACCAATAGATGAAATTCTGGATTACCTATGCAAGGCGAAATTTTTTTCCGACCTTAATTTAGGATTTCACCAAATATGTATGGATGAAAATTCAAAGAAATTTACTGTGTTTAGTACACATCAAAGCCACTTTCAATATCGTAGCATGCCATTCGGTTTAAAGAACGCTTTGTCCACTTTTCGAACAATGATAGACAACACCTTACGAGGACTCGTTGGTAAAATCTGTTTCATATACCTAAACGACATTATTATATTCGGTACGACCATAAAGGAGTATGCAAAGACTCAGGGTATTAGGACTCAAGCTTCAACCCGAGAAATGCAAATTTTTTGAGCCTGAGTATTTACGTCATGTTATAACCGCAGAAGGAGTCAAATCAAACCCACATAAAATTAAATCATTCAAAGAATTTTCCACGCCAAAATCCGCGACAAACGTGAAACCCTTTTTAGGCATCGCTGGTTATTACAGGAAGTTAATCCGAAACTTCGCCAAACTCGCGAAGTCCCTGTCGGAACTCACACAAAAAGATACATCATTTCATATCCTTACGTATCCTAACTGTTATATTTAAATATAAATATATAACTTTTTACCTTAATAATCAATGCATCAAACTTCGGACTTGGTGCAATCCTACCCCAAGAAGGCTATCCCTGTTATTATGTTAGTCGCACATTGAACCAAGCAGAAACGAACTATACAACAACCGGAAAGGAATTGCTAGTTATTGTTTGGGTGATAAAACGTTTGCGACAATGTCTTCTAGGAAAAGAATTTAAAATTTTAATGGACCATTCTGTCTCATTCTGGCTGTAACCTGAAACCGCCGAATATCTCACGTGCGTTATACACGAGTAATTTAAGTTTTTCTTTTGCCGTATAACCAAGTAAGTAACATAACAAGCTTTACAAATATCGAGCTATTGATCTCGATCCCCTCCACGACGATTCCCTACAATACTCTCAACCCTCCTTTTTCGTGGGAAAATGTTTTTCGTATACCCCGGCTCTCTGGGAGAAGCCCAGGACACCTCTCAGCTAACATGCTACCCGAGGGAGGGGGTTAGCCTCCCCCATTGCCTACACTATAAGACCTCAACTGGAGGGACCCATCCGGTGTCCCCATTCATCGAGCCTTCGGATTGGGCTTCCCGAGCCCAAGTTCGGTCCACCCACAGCTCCCGGAGTCTTCGTGCCCCGCCCGGAGCCGGTGTCAGCTCCCACCCGAGCCCTCAAATTCACCCCCCCCCTTGGTGGGGGCCGCCGCCCCCCCCCCCCCACCGAGTGGGGTTCACACGTGGGCGCCGGGGACGTCCCCGCGCCCACACTCTCCTCGCCGAGCTCGGGTCTGTTTCCCGGGCCGACTCTGCGACCTCCTTCTCCATCATAACGACTTCGCAGAAGGAGGCCACCGCTATCCACGACCTCTCGCTGCCGGTCATGTGGTCAACCACGGCTGCCAGCGAGAGGTCGCACTGGCCACTGCGGCTCTAAGGACACGGCGCGGCTCGGCCCAGGCTGGGCACTCCTTCAAGGTGTGTCGCGCCGTGTCCTTAGAGCCGCAGTGGTTGCACTGCGCAGTCGGCGCCCGTCCCATCTTGTGCAGGTACTCTCCGAAGCAAACATGGCGGGAGAGCACCTGCGTGAGGCAGAAGGTCAACCTTCCTCGCTTCCTGTAGCATATATCAGATATGGGCAGGAGGGGCCGGACAATCGGATGTGTGGAGGGCGTCAAGAGCGCCCCCCCACTCCGTAAATACGTCCGTCCGGGCCTGACGAATCTGGGCCTCCTCGTCCTCGCACGTGGGATCCACCCCCAGAGGGCGGTGGAAGGAGCGGGCGATGTGGTATAACTTCGCTCGCTCCGCCGCCACCAAATGGAAGGGTGAAACCACGGCGGAGAGATAGTCTCAACCCTTGTCGAAAAGGAAGAGTCGCAGAATATTGCTCCACTAATTGATACCAGTAATATATGATAGCACAACTCAGATATGTAATATTGTGTTCGTCGGATGACCACATAGTCCAATTAAAGATACAGAAACCATGCGCGAATGGTGTGCTGACTTATGCTAGGATAGCGCAACTCAGATATGCAATCATATGATATTTGGACAAGTGATACTAGCTTAAATGTTAATTGCACATCCAAAACCGTTATTTACCATAACTTTTTTCGTTGTTACTTTCTTAAAATAATACTTTAGCCACATTGTGTGCACAACTTAGCACAACTTACAAGTGAATATATTTCTTACACAAGCCTATTTTGATGAAGCTTATGTGAGACATAGTTCTTCGAAAAATATTTGACACGTGTTTGTTTTATCGTTAATCATTCACTTTGAAGGGGCAAAAACAGCCCTCAAAGGAAGGAACACTGGTTTGTTTGGTAGATGTATAAGCATTTAGCATAAACGTGTATAGTATTTTGAACAACACCACTGGGTTATATGTGGATTTGACTGCGTTTTATTGGTAGTTAAAGAAGATGGCGCAAGTAGCAGTGGGACGCGGTGCTAAACACCGCGGCGCGGCGGTGTAGGGGTACCGATTGTCACAGCCAATTCACCTGCGAATTTAGCGATCATTGGGCTTTCGGTCAAAATAAATCTGAAACCTTTCTAAACTGTGGATCCGTAAAATAATTGAAACTGGAGTTTTCCTTGTTGTATATGGTTGCTTTGAAAAGAGCTCACTTTATTTTGGGTTCTTCTTGTTCCAAATCTTCTTCGTCTTCGGGAACATTAAGAGATGTCGGTTCGTTCGTTAGGTCGCCGAATATTAATCCTTTGCACTTAAAGCTATTTTAACTCCAAAACGAAACATTTCTTCCGACCCAGAATATTGCCCTTCAATATATATATATATTTTCATGTTATACATACGAAAATGGTGCAACTTATTCGTACTATACCGAAATGTTGAGTAATTTATTAAATGCAAACAAATTTAATAATGTAAAAAATATTTTGAATAATGATACGGCAATTTTTAGTGGTGCCTTACTGGCACCATTCGAGTGCTAAGGGTTCATTCCTGTTGCGTTTCTAAATCCATGTACCCTGCTTCTCCGTACCTATCAATCAGGTCTATAATATTGTTGGGAAGTTCAATTTTCTTCCCATTCGTGGGTGTTACCTTGTTATTGTTGCTGTGACTGTATGTTTCGATCAAAATATTTATAACATTCATCGAATCGACTTTCATATTTGGGAAAACGAATCTAAAACTGAACAATCAGAAAAAGTAAAAATAATATGATTATCGTATGTTTACCTTATTAATTATTAATAATTATTCTGAATTATTTTTAATTATTCTGAAAAGAGCTGGTGGCAAATGCCGGTGTTATAAACATTTTGATGGAAACATATAGTCACAGCAACAATAACAAGGAAACACCCATGAATGGGAAGGAAAGTGAACTGGCACACAATATTATAGACCTGATTGATAGGTACGAAGAAGAAGGTTACATGGATTTGAAAACGCAACAAGAATTAATATTCGGCGACCTAACGGACGAACCGACTTCTCTTAATGTAACCCAAAAGAAAATCAACTCTTTTCAGAGCTACTGTATACAACGTGGAAAAGCCAGTTTCAATTATCTTACGTATCCACAGTTTAAAAAGGTTTCAGATTTATTTCGATCTAAAGGCCCAATGATCGCTGAAATTCGCAGGCGAATTCGCATCACGCTGCTACTTGCGCCATCTTCTTTAGCTACTAATAAAACACAGTAAAATCCACATATAACCCAGTGGTGTTGTTCAAAATACTATACACGTTTATGCTAAATGCTTATACTTCCACAAAACAAGCCAAAGTTCCTTCCTCCACAAGCCAGGTGCAAGACTATCTTTCATTATGAATGATTATTGTTAAATGGCAAAAAGAAAAAAATCCTAAAACACGTATCACCTATTTTCGATCGAAGATCACACACCCGAGTTTACATTCAAATGAACTAATAATAAATAAGAGAACCTGCAAAAGAAATCAAATTTTTAATATATTGTTCAAACAAAACAATGTGCAAATTTTCTTGCGGGACTACATTTCCCATTAGAAAATACAGAATTGAAGAAAAAAATTAATTTTTTCGGCCTCTGGTTTTCACCCCTACAAAGTGGATGGTTGCGCATAAAAAAAAACACGTGTCAAATATTTTTCGAAGAAATATATGTTCCCTTGTTAGCACAATTCATCACAACTGTTGAAATTATGTAATTCTGAAAGTGGGGGGCTAATTTCTATTTTCAATATTACAGTTTTAATATTCGAGCACAATTGTCTTGAACCACCCGAGAGAATTAATTTTTCTATAGGGAATGTTATTATAATTTGTAATATAAAACCCATTCGAATCAACTTGTTACTTTAATACATGACCAATTAAATATAAATCTAGAGTAACGTTATCCGTACCTCATCCGTCGGGCGGTGTTTTCATTTTGGCATTCAACACAAAAATTACTACATCACTACAAGTTGAACTATTTCTTTCTATATCTGGTCTATTCGGATCCGTACTCGAGCATCTCCGGACTGCGACTGCGGCTCTTCGAATTGGAACATGCTGCCACTTGCACAAGTGTGGGTATACATCGATTGTCAATGCCGTCGCAAGTGTCTCTTTTCACTAGAAAAATGAAAATACGAGAGAACTAAGAAATCCAAGGATTATTTACCCTTTTACATTTCAACCCTGCCTTTGTAATTTGCTTCCGTGAATCGGAAAACGTTTACAAATGGTTCAACCGTGCTATACACGTGTATAGACATCCACCAGCGTTTACCACGTCTCTTGGTAAAATTCACGGGATATCGAAAATTATAGGTTGCGATTTTGAAGAGGGGACACGATTTCATCTATAGAGTGGGGTGAAAATCGACAAGCGAGTCTCCTCGCAACAGTTGTGTTCCACCGGCTGCTTATGAATGGACGTCTTCAAGACTAGGTACTTCAGGTACTGCCGGTTGCAGCTGTTGCTTATCGGTCAGTGGCCGTACCAAACCAAGTTAACTGCAGTGCCCATACAAATTTGTTTAACATTTCTGACAACAGCTTTTATCATCGCCGAGGTACAATTCACGTGCATAGGAATAGTGAGAAACACAATGGAACGATTAGTGATGTACTCATTGCCAGTAATCATTTGATTTGTCGTAAGAGGAAATACTTAGATAACCGTTTTTATTAATACCATTCTTTCATCAAATCGTAACTGTAATATTAAGAGATAACGTGAAAGAGGTTCTCTGTAGAATTAGTTTCAACAGGTATATTCGGAAGAATGTTGCAGTTGCATGAAAGGATTAATAGGACACTACACGATTAAGTGTGCTGTTAATATAGAAGGTTCCTTCATTTATTCATAACTACAGTCAAAATTTCATACGTGTAGTAAATGCAATTGTTTTATAGAATACAGTCAGTTAGTTCTCATTTCGTAATGTTGATTGATCAGGTCTCTATTGCCCGGTTACTTAACTATATAAAAAGATGTTGTAATTTACTGTACAGATTAGGCACATCATCAAATCAAGACACCAAATTCAACCACTTGTAGAGGCTATGCCTTATATTATGTCATGTGCTGTTATTAGTGTAAAATATATAACGATCTGGATCAAATCAGAAACGGTAAATTTATTTCACCTCTATAGTACAGTCAACCCTCCTATAATACGGTTAATTTGTCCCGTGTTATATCGCAACCGTGTTGAGCGATACTTTCACATTAGAAGTAATAGTGGACAGGGGAATGCGGAGAGTTATGAAAGGGTTGCCCCTTTATATGGAAAATGTGTACAAGCATATAGTATTAGAAAAGGATTGTCGCAATTTTTGCACTACGTTATATCTAAACCGTCTTCGCAGAGTACCGATGTTATAGGAAGATTGAGTGTACATAAATTCTTGAAAAATTTGATGTCATTAGCAAGTTGGTCCGTTCCAAAAACAAGGAAATTTTGTTACGCCCATATTTCAGGTGAAGGAAGTGATGAATAGAATACAATACGATTGGCATAACGCGACACTGAACAACGAGGATCATATTCTTAAAGCTAACGCCGAAAAAGGGTGGAGATGTTGTAGGTCATACTTACGTAAGGAAACAATTATGCTTGGAACCTGATACAAATGGGTTTGAGGGAATTTGTTTGAGGAAGTTGATTCCCTTGTTCAAACATTTATCGAAATTTTATAAGAAGGTTGACGAATGAGGATTGAGCAGGAGAGAAAGACTGACTTTATGAGATCGATTGACTCTATGTTGGGAATACTTATCTGCTTTCGTTGTAACGATTTTAAGTCGAAGATGAAGCTTTTATTTCTAAACGTATCATCACCTGTATTCCATTAACAAACTGGTGAAAGGGTTTTCTTTCCCTCGAGTTTAATAACGAATATTTACTCACGCGAATGATCACAGGAGATTCTGCTTTTATTTGTTTCAGTAACTATGTACCTGTTCTTATCTGGCATATTCATCCTTCAATTCATACCAGAGATCTTGAACATGCCGATATCACTTAACATCACTCGTTTCGTACAGCCAGCTCGAGGAGAATTTTTTATCGATCAGGATAAATATTATGCAGTTCTACTGTCATATTTAATTGTCGCATTCATTTGTGCAGTTATCGCGTGTACCGCCATGACCGTTCAGTGGATTATGATCATTAATCACGCATGCGGAATGTTTGCTATCTTTGGGTCAGTATTCAGGTGTAGAATCACCTGTTGTGTATTAAAATAGCTCGATTGAACTGATTCTTCCGTAGATATCGTTTGGAGCACGTGTTCCGGGCCAGTTCCAGAAAACGTTCCAGAAATGACAGCGTGAAAGAAATTCTTGTTCACACGGTCGAGTATCATAACGAAATAATTAAGTTAGTATGCCGATGTTCTAACAATTTTTAAAAAAGTGTACATATATTGCAAATAATACTCTACTGTCTTGGCTACGATTTTTACAGGTATATAGCTGCAGTGAACTCTACTTATACATTCTATTATATGCCCCTCCTGATAATGGGAATTACAATTCTCAGCTCATTATTGGTTCAAGTAAGACTATTTAAATATAATAACTAGTATACTAAATAACTAGCAAAGCAAAAAGGACAATATTTGAAGAATCTGAAAATGTTATTGTATTACTTCCAGCTCATTAAAATTATTAAAGATTCACCGAAAAGTTGTATGTAGCTCATGTATCTTACAATTATTTCAGACAATTTTTATTATGTAATTTATTAGCATTCCAATGAGAAAGTTACCGCTTGTTCAAGAGGGTATGCAACCCTGTAAGCCTAATAAAACGGAGTAAATCTACCATTTCTTTTCGCGTCTAAAGACAGATTTTAAAAACAGATTTAAAAACAGATTCTTTTAGGGAATATTAAGCAACATTTTAACTTTATTTTAATATTTTTTGGTATTATATGAAATTATAAAATGGTGGATATAACCAAATAACATTATCTAACTTCTGGTTGTTTAACATTATCTAACTTCATGTCCGTCAAAACCTTGCACCCAGCTGTAAAAGTGACTAGAATATAAAAAATAAAAAATTGTTGCATTAATTTGAACGGAAATAGATTCTTTTCAACGTCTCATACGATTTTTTTAATAATTTTAAAAAATGAGTAGCTGGAGACTGTTAAAAATAAAAATATCTTTGTCGCTGAAAAAATCCTACTTTACACATGTATAAAAATTCAGCAAACGTTCAGCTGTATGTGTAAACCTCACTCAGGTGTTTGGGTAAGCTTAAATAAAAAAAAAAAATTCAGCCGTTGAAGTTAACAAACAAAATCGTACGCTACTATTGGGATATGGGTGTGTATATAATGAAAGCACACTCTTTTATAGTATACGAAATAGATATTAGCTTAAGTAAATAGATATTAACTTATTAGATATCTATTTCAATAGATTCTCTAATAGCGCGTCGTCAGACACGTCTTTACCGTTTGAGAGAAACGACGCGAATGAAACAAGAAAACGAAACAGAGGAGCAACAGTCTAATATGAACATCAGAGGATCGAGGGTCCCATGCCGGGGGCAACATACAATGTATATTAACTGAAGATACAATGTATATCAAAAGCCGATTCAAACGATCCTTCCTTCTAAAGAAATAACAGATTAATTTTGTTCTATTTATGAAATAATTTCCAACAGCTACATTGAAGATATAATCTATGTTTGTTTCATTTGATATAACTACTTTCTTTATATTCTAGTCATTATTACCACTGTGAGCGAGCTACCAAGGTTTTGCTACACATGGAGTTAGAAAATGTTATACCTACTCCACTATATATATATATATACATAATTTTATCAAGCAGACGATCAATGATTTTAAAGGGTAGAATTAAAAGTCATACATAAAGATCTGATCGTCAAATGAGCTAATGAAAATAATACAGTATTAATTAATCCTAATTAGTAAACAGCTTTCACAAACACTTGGCTTATTTACTCTACTGAAAACATTTACATTTAGGCGTATGTTGAGATCAAAAACTCGATATGTTATCAAGAAATTGGTTTACTCGCAATGCAGTATGCTGCATGCTTATTCTATACTTACGTCGACGCTGTTCCGGCGCAAAAGCTCATAGACGCCAGCTCGAAAGTGTTTCGTCAAATGTGAGTAATTAACCAATTTCCTTTCATTCTTTTTCATACGAACCTTATTGCATAGAAGTCCTGTAGCACGGCTGCATAATTATGTGTGTAAGAAAATGTCGAGTTGCTCGAAATCGATAATGACAAAAGACAAAACGAACGTTTATTCAAATCTCTCTCTCTTTCTCTCTCTCTCTCTCTCTCTCTCTCTCTCTCTCTCTCTCTCTCTCTCTCAAGAAGATTCAAACACTGAATTCCTCATATAATGCTGTTCCTGGAAGTAATTACTATGCATAATAATAACATTAGATTTATATTAATTAATGTTTAGAATCTATGAAGTGATCGATAAAACTTAGTATACAGATTTTACAAATATATACTAAAGTTGTATATTCCACAATATACCATGGAGATTCTTGTTGAGTCTTGTAGTAAATACTGTAGCTGCTCAAAACTGCCCCTTTCGTAATGCGATCCATTTTTGTGACGCAGAGATAGTCATGGTACTAGTTACAAGCATGATTTTTCGAAAAATTTAGAAGTTACAATAAAATTTCTTACATAAGCATTGTATGGTTCCACTTATAGAATTTTCTGATACAACGATTTTTTTCAATAATAATTTTTTAATGTTTAAAAAAATTTAATTTTTGTTTTTGTAATTGTGACATCAGGTTTATATTCGCCGATCTGAAAAATATGGGAATACTAATTACACTGTCCAACACGAAAATCGTTTTGCAATAGCTGTTGAGTGATTCTTATACACTTGGTCATCCTAAAACCAAATCTGAAAGCAGAATTTCTCCATCACGCAACGTTTTCGAAAAATGTTGGTTTTTGTAAAAATACCGGATTTCGATACCAAATGACGTGTTACGCAAAAACTAAACACGCGAGAAAGTTCAAAAGAGTCTAGAGATAGAGAGAACTCTCCTCTACATATTCGTATGGTCAATTATATTTTTATGTACTTCCTAATAGTTCTAAATAGTTGTTAAAGTTTGAAAATGTGCCGACGCGGGTTCTTTGTACGCTCTATTTTTGTAATTATGTGGAAAATCCTTTATCCATCAGGAATTTACTATACAGGAATGCATTCTACAGACATTTCTGGTAGAGCAACCATTCACGAAAAGTAATTGGTTCCCTTAGTATACGAGAAGATTAAGAAAATAGTCATTGACAGCGTGTGCGCGACGCGTTCGCGCCAGACGGCCATTGCAACCTTTTCTCGACTCGCCAGGGCCGTCGCTACGCGTAGTCGACGTTGGTACCACTCAAGTATGTCTTTGCTTACTGTGCTTAATTACATACATTTCTTTTTTGTCTTTTTGTTTGTTTCCGCCTTGCTCGATGCTTGTTCCTGGTATCCCCGGGTGCTGGTCCCGGGGTTGCCCCACGCGGTGGACCTCGCGTTGAGGTCCCCTAGGACCAGCACTGGACCGGCTGTATATGGGGCTATCATAAGCCCCAGCCGGTCCAGGAACATCCCGAGTGCGGCGGAGTCACAACTGGGTGAGTTGTAGCACCCCACGACCAGAAGTCTTCCCCACTTCACCATCACCATCCCCCTGCCCCGTTCGACCACGGAGCAGGGGGGTACCGTTGCCGAGTGGCGACTCCACCATATCGCCACGGAGCCGTCAACGTCACCGAACCATTGTGGATGGTCCGGGACGATGTACGGCTCCGTGGCGACGGCCAGGCCAACCCCCCACTCCGCCAGGCATTGGACCATCAGGTCCTGTGCCCGGCGGGAATGGTTGAGGTTGGCCTGGAGTACCGGCAGGGGGGACCGGCTCCGGGTGTGGGCCATTATTGGGCCCCCGCGCTAGTCCCCCCCTCAGCGGTCCCGGTAGGGGCCGCCCCCACCTCCATCACCTCTCCCTCCTTGGAGGGAGGGGGAGCGACCGTTTTCACTGCCGGGGTTTCCCGGGCTTTGGGGGGCGCCACACCGCCCTTTCCCTTACCGCTCTTTTTGCCCTTTGGGGGCGGGGAGCAAGCGTTGCTCCCCGCCTTGTGTCCGGCAGGACGGCCCACGGCGGCACACACGACGCAGTGGGGTGGTGCCTTACACTGCGCCGCCCGTTGTGATGCATCCCCGCAGCGGTAACAATGACCGCTGCGGTCGACCTCTGCAGTGCACCGCTGCCGCACATGGCCAAGGGCCAGGCAGCGGAAACACTGCATCGGTCGCGGAGCAAGCACCACGACCTGGGCGGAGCACCACCCCACGCGTACCTTCCCGGCTTTCTGGAGGGCCAAGGCCGCCACGGCCGGGCACTGTACCCACACCGTGCCGAGTCCGTTGGGCGGAGCCTTAACCTCGCTACCCTAACGGACTCGGCGGTACAGCCCCCGGCCTTTGCCACGTGAGGCGGAATTCCGCCTTCTTCACGGGCCTAGAGATCCTCACCCCCATGTCCCCCAGAACGGCAGACATCTTGGCCGCCAGGGCGTCGGCCTTGGGGCCTCCGTCAGCGCCGGGGACCTCTATGACCAGGCCCCCGGTCACCGCCCTCTTCCAGTGGAGGGCCCCAATGCCTAGGGCGTCCAAATCAACGCCCTGGCGGGCCCTCCTGACGGCCTCCTCGTACGAGGCCCCGCTCCCCTCCGGGACAGTCAAGGTAACTTCCGCGGAACGGGGCGGGGCCTTAACTTTTGAGGCAGATTTCCCGCCTTTTGAGGTGGTGGCACCGACCCTCCTCGCCTTAGAGGCGCCAGCCGAGACGGCTGCCGCTGCTTGTGCAGCGGCCTTAGCAGTGGCCTTGGCCGAAATCTAGATTTATACCTTCTCTCGAACCAACGAACTAGGCAATTAGACTATAAGCTAAGACTGATTATATTTAGAACCACAAGAAAGACTGACTAAGAGAATTGTTTGAGTGCCATCAATTATGTTTTTATATATTTGTTTATTAAGAATCTATGGCCGTTTTTTCGTATGTTTATTTTAGGTACCAACATCGTTATTAGAATGTACATTTATAAACCAATAATCATATTTCAAAATCAAAATCAATTTATGGTCTCCGACTGCGGAACCGCTGAAAACTTTTTGGACCAGGTTCGAATCCCGCCACGGGCCAATTTTTTTTCTCTTTAATCAGATGTTTTTCTATTTCTAGCCGCATGATTGTTGTTACGCTATTGTAAAAACATTTAGTAACTATGTTTAAACTATTTTTTAATAATTTTCCGGAAAAATGTTTTTGGAGCACTTTCAGCCTTTAGTCACCTATGGGCTGTACTACTTATCTACTTAACATTTTTTTACATGGAATAAGTGCATCGACTTGTCTATTAAATCATTTATCTTTAGTGGGTACATTACTTATTGTTAATAATAAATCTAGTGTTATATTGGGGTCGGGAGGTATTGTTGTATCTGTTTCTGTTAAGTAAAAATATTGTTAGGGATATTATGGAAACGAGGTTTATGCTTCGGACAACTAACCATTGTTATCTGGAAAAATTCCTGATAAAGGACATTTTCGATTTAAGACTTAGGGTATTTAACTGAAACAATCGAGCCGTGCACATTGCTTTATTGAGGTGTTCCAATATTTTTTGCTGTTTTTTAGTATATCTTTCAGCTTTTCGTGACAATAGTGATTGCCGTATCATAAACCATGAGGCTATACATGGCATATTAGGGGAAAAATACCGGCTTTTACACAACCAGCTTGACAACAAACTTCTTCCTACAGTGAAATCATATTTCAGGATTGCATGCTTCCTAAATAATAAGTTCGGCAAAAGACTAAATTTTGATGTCACACTTTTCGATGGCATAGCTGACAGGATATTGAGTGAACATAAAGTAATAAATAGTTTAGCACAAGTTGAAGCGCAACACTGGAACCGCAGAAAAACGCTGTTGAAAAACGTATCTTCCACCGATATTTTTGATTTTCCGGAAATGACAGAAGACGATTTAAAGATACTTTTCACGGGATCATACCAATTATGTCAAGCTGTTTCGTATTTGGCAGAAATAATGGATGAACACGATAATAAAATTAACGTCCGTTATTTAATAGAAAATAATAATATTGTAAAATTCGAAGTAAAGTCGCGTCTTATCAACCGCAAAACGTACAAATACTGCATAGATTATACACCAAACTCAACTCGTTATTCCGGTATAAAACGGTATTGTTGTGAATGTGCTAATGGTAACACTCTCCAACAAAATCAAACTTTTTTCGAGTTTTGCAATACCTGTTGGGTGATTCTTATACACTTTGTCATCCTAAAACCGAATCTGAAAGTATTATTGCTCCATCGCGCAACGTTTTCCAAAAATTTTGGTTTTTGAAAAATGCCGGATTTTGATACAAAATGACGTGTTACGCAAAAACTAAATACGCGAGAAAGTTCAAATGAGTCAAGAGATAGAGGGAACTCCCCTCTACATATTCGTATGGTCAATTATATTTTTATGTACTTCCTAATAATTCTAAATAGTTGTTAAATTTTGAAAATGTGCCGACGCGGGTTCTTTGTAAGCTCTGTTTTTGTAATTATGTGAAAAATCCTTTATCCATCAGGAATTTACTATACAGAAATGCATTCTACAGACATTTCTGGTAAAGAAATGTCGCCAGACGGCCATTGCAGCCTTTTCTCGGCTCGCCAGGGCCGTCGCTATGCATAGTCGACGTTGGTACCATTCAAGTACGTCTTTGCTTACTGTGCTTAATTACATACATTTCTTTTTTGTCTTTTTGTTTGTTTCCGCCTTGCTCGATGCTTGTTCCTGGTATCCCGTTTTTCAATAATAAGTGTCCAACAGTAATCAACAAGCATCGCATATAAGTCTTTTCCTTTGTAACGTTTTTCCACTGGTGAAATATTTTGATGAAAGACTAATGCTGGAATTGTATTCGTTGTTTTGATTTTAAAATAATTTCGTCATAAATATAACAAAAACAGTCTGGCTGATTTATACCCTTCCGCGACATTTTATCGATTTAATATGGCGCAGTCTATGTCTTCATTATGTACTAAAATAAATACAAATAGTCCCATTTACATCGTGTTTGGACTTATTTTAATCGGAAGAATCTCGAATGTCCATTGGCATTACAATTATAAAGATAAGACAACAATTACTGAAAATAAAATTTTCCAGTCACCGCATTGCTGCGGTTAATTTTCTTTATTAAGCACTTCCACAATGAAATGTGAATATAACTCGTATTTTTATAATTTTGTGTAATGATTCGCACCTAGAAAGATAAAAAAGTAATGTATGTGATTAAGCATAGTAAGCGAAGACATACTTGAGTGGTACCAACGTCGACTACGCATGGCGACGGCCCTGGCGAGTCGAGAAAAGGCTGCAATGGCCGTCTGGCGCGAACTCGTCGCGCACACGCTGTCAATGACTATTTTCTTAATCTTCTTGTATACTAAGGGAACCAAATACTTTTCGTGAATGCTTTCTTTGCCAGAAATGTCTGTAGAATGCATTCCTGTATAGTAAATTCCTGATGGATAAAGGATTTTCCACATAATTACAAAAATAGAGCGTACAAAGAACCCGCGTCGGCACATTTTCAAACTTTAACAACTATTTAGAATTATTAGGAAGTACATAAATATATAATTGACCATACGAATATGTAGAGGAGAGTTCCCTCTATCTCTTGACTCATTTGAACTTTCGCGCGTGTTTAGTTTTTGCGTAACACATCATTTGGTATCGAAATCCGGCATTTTTCAAAAACCAAAATTTTTGGAAAACGTTGCGCGATGGAGCAATACTACTTTCAGATTCGGTTTTAGGATGACAAAATGTATAAAAATCACCCAACAGGTATTGCAAAACTTATTCAGGATCATAATAACACACCATTTACACTGTCCAACAAAATCAAACTTTTTTCAAGTCCATTTGAATCGCAGACGATGAATGATTGTGGGGGAAGGTATTCCGAGTATAATTGTCGGAGTGTGGTTGATTCGTCAGGGTTAGCTAAGTCTTTTGTAATATTATTATCAATGTGTGGAAGTTTACTTAAGTAATCTCTGGTCAATTTAATTAAGAAAGAGTCAATTTGTATATGCCGATCTGTATAACTTGTTGCAAGCTCTAAGGCATTTTCTTCCAAAAATTCTTAATTTTTCCATTATGGTGTGGTTAGTGTTCCATCAGATGGGAGCTGCATAAGATATAATTGGTCTGATTAAAAGCATATAGAGAATTGTTTTTGTTTTACCGGGGAGGTGCCCTGTTGTAACCCTTCTAATATGTGAAATGTTAATGTCGATGTTGTTTTACCGTCCCAGGTCACAAATTTTTTGTCTGTTATCATGTCAAGTATCGTGAGCATAAGCCAGTTAGGGAAATTTTTACGATGAAATTTAAAGAGGAGGCCGTTGAGCCAGACCGAATCAAAGGCTTTTTCAAGGTCTAAAAGTGTGGCGCCTACTAGTTTATTGTTACTGATACTGTGATTGATGTCTGAAATGAATTTTTGAATGGCGTGGGTAGTTAAGTGTTTATGTCTGAACCCGAATTGACAGTCGGGGGAATGTTGTGAATTGTACAGTGTTGAGAAATCTTGTTGTTGATAATGGCTCCGTATACTTTACTTAAACTTAGAGTTGAACTGATTGGTCTGTAACTGGAGGGGTCAGTTGAATTTTTGTTTTTCTTGATTATTGAGAGAACTTTAGCAATTTTCCAGATTTTCGGGAAGTAATAATTGTTTATGGCATTGTTAAAAACGATTGCTAGATGGACAATGATTTTTTCGGGTAGGTGTTTGAGAACTATTGGAGGGATTCGGTCTGTCCCAACGGAAGTTTTATTTGGGAGTCTTTTGAGGATAATATTTAGGTCGAAGGGGTTGTAGAAAGGCGAGGATGTCGTCGTCAGTATCGTCCGGGCATTTGGTATTTCGTTCGTTGCAAGTTCATGTGTTAGTGTGCAAGCCGTGTTCTCTACAATTTCTTTAAGTCGAGTTCCTTTGTTTAAATATCGGAGAGAGTTGATAGATTCGTATTAAGCACCAATGGCATTGAGTTTGTCGATTGGAGTGGTTAAGACATAAGAGTCAGTTGTTTGTTGGACGGTTAAAGGGTGGCAATTACTTCTGGTAAGTATTAAGGTGTCACTTTGTTTAATGTGTATGTCGTCAATAGAGGATGGTGGTTTACGTCTGAAGATAGAGTTAATTTTCGGAAAGAATGTGTCTGAGTTTGTATGGTCAATTTGTTTGATTATATTAGTCCAGTAATTGTTTATGGATTTGGCGAATTCAGAGCGTAGTTTTTTATGGGTTGTTTGTGGGTGTTTTTGGCAATTTTTGTTATGGTGAGTTGCGATTTAGGGTCTGTTAAGTGAAGAGTGTGTAATATAGATACAAGAGTTTTTTTGTGTTTATGAAGCTTGTTGATTTTACTGTTGATATATATTGAAGTGTTGTTACGTGTTTTAAATTGGGGAATGTGAGTATCTATAGAATTTGTGATAGCTTCTGAGATAATTAGTAAGTTGTTGGCTATGTCTGTGGTGAAGAGATTGCGATCAGAAGGGATAGAGTTAGTATAAGTATGGTCTAGGAATTTAGTGAAATTTTTCTATTTAGTGGACTTATAATTTAATTTTATGGATTCGGGCAGAGAGGGTGAAGGGAAGTTGGAGGGGAGTTAAAAACTCATTGATGTAGCAAGATGGTCGCTGTCGTAGGACAGCGTACTGGCTTTCCCGGAGGCGTTATTTATTAGCGATAATCTGGAATCAGCAAGACAAATATCTAGAAAAGACTGGCCCGGTTTGTAGGTAGGGGTAGAGGTTGTAATAGAATTGAGTCTATAAGTTAAGTCAAATTTGTTTTCCCACTTTTTGAAGTAATGACCTCTCTGATTACTTGTTGAGTCGCCCCAATCTTTTCTTTTAGTATTGAGGTCACCAGCTAAAATGTAAAAATTGTTAGTATGTAGATTAAGGGTGTGAAAGAGATGATCGAGTTCAGATATGAAGAGAGATCTATTATCATTCGTCGCATAAGCACTTATTATAAAGAGTGTATTGTTGTTTATTGTTTTGGTCTTAATGATCGTATATTCCAGAATTTTATTGCCAGATGAGGAGGGCGAGTGAACTGGCTTGCAAGGGAAGTGTAATAAATAAAACGCTCGCCAGCTCGTAGCCGAAAAGGATAACTTTATCTGTCTCCCGGTCTCTCGTTCAGGGCGTACATGCATCGACTGCCGCACGTCGCGTGTTCTACGTCCTCTACCGCCGTATTGCAACAATCGACGATCAGACCGCTTCGTCACATATACTACATTCCCTTTCCTCCTTAATATTTTTTTCATCCTATGAACTAAATACAAACAAACGATAACACGCACAACATAACATAAAGTATTGCTCTTAAAATCTACTTAATCCTATCAACCCTATATTCGCCGTACCGGTCCGGTACCTTTCTATTTCGTTTCGGCCTCTCTGAATTGTTTCCATCTATTTTTTGATTTTCTTTATCGTTTTCGCGTCCCCTCGCTACGTCTGTCTCCCTTCCTTCCTCAACCATGTCTCCAGCTGTACCTTGAGCCTCCTCTACCTCCCTCTCTTCTTCATCGAAATCTATAATCTTTCTCATCTCCGTTAAATTTCTTTTGTACTCTTTTCCTTCTTTTGATTTTACTGTTACTGTATTTCCTTTTCGCTCCACAACCGTGAATTCGTCTGTCCCGAAATTCGTACTTAGCTTATGTTTCTTTGGTTCTTTCACTAATACTCTATCTCCCTGTCTTACTCTATTCTCTTTGGCATGATGCACCTTATCGTAATAATCTTTCCCTATCTGCTTTTTCCACGCGTCCCGCTCTCTTACTTCTTCCTCCACGAATTTACTCCTACCTATCTCCGGTAATTTCGTCCTTATTTTCCTGCTAAACGTTAGCTCCGTTGGCGAAACCCCTGTTACGGTATGTGGCGTCGACAGATACATTAATAAAAATTTGAGGCCAATACGGGGCTGTATGTGAAATTTTAATGCCATTTTCGCTTAACTACCTTCGCAATTCTGTGTCCGTAAATTGACGTCCATTGTCGCATACTATTACTTTTGGAAAACCGAACCGTGCGAACATCTGAAACAAGCTCTTTTTAATAATAATTGCGCTCGTATTTGTTAAAATTACAATCTCGAAATATCTGCTATAATAATCCGTCACGACAAAAATACTTTCTCCGGTGGGCAATAGTCCCATTAGATCCATTGCTATCGCTTCCCACGGCCCCTGTGGTAACGGGTTGGGCTTTAAAGGTGGTGGCTCGATCGTTTTTTGTACCAATTGGCACCCCCTACATGATTTCACTGTTTTTTTGCATCGTTATCTATCCCCTTCCACCACACTTTACTCCTCAACCTATGTTTCATCGCTACGATACCTGGATGACCCTCATGCGCTAAATCTAGCGTCTCTTTTTTAAAGATTCCGGATCACTATTCGCGTACCTCTTAAAACAATATTATCCTTAACGCATAATTCGCTTCTTAATATTCTAAATCGCGAGTTTCTTAAAGGCTCCCAGTCACCTGTTTCGAGTGCTCCTCTCACCTCGGTTAACACTTTATCTTTCCCACCTTCAATGTTTATTTCGTCTGTCGTCATCGCGCATGGTGTTGTTTCTTCTACTAACCACGCGATATACTCTCTGTCTTTTTCACTTTCGGCTTTTTCCCCATTCCAGATACAAATCGTATCTGGTGATTGTAATCGTAGAACCCATCGTCCGACTTTTGCGTTTGGTTTTGATTTCGGCGCAAATATACATTCTAACGCTTTGTGATCTGACACCAGTTCAAATTCTATACCATAAAGCCAATTATAGAATCGCTCGCACGCATATACCAACGCTAACGCTTCTTTTTCTGTTTGTGAATATCGTCTTTCACAGTCCGACAAACTCCTGCTCGCAGAACTTATCACTCGCCACTGTCGCTTATCATCTAGTTGTGTTAATACACATCCTAAGCCTACCGGACTTGCATCCGCTATTACTCGTGTTCTTGCGTAAATGTTAAAAATTCCGAGCATTCCAGCATTTGCAAGCTTCGCTTTTAACAATTTAAACGCATTTTCTTGCTCTTTTCCCCATGTAAAAATGACCTTTTTCCTTGTTAACCGTCTTAGCGGTTCGCTTATCGTAGCCAAATCCGAAATAAAAGCAGCGCTAAAATTTACGAGCCCCAAGAAGCTGCGTACTTCTTCCCCTGTTTTTGGCGCGCGAAACTTATTTACGGCCTCTACTTTCGATTCCAACGGTTTATACCCTTTTCCGGAAATTCGGAATTCTAAATACACAATCTCGTTTTTCTTCAAAACGCATTTTTCTTTGTTCAAAGTTAATCCTTTTTGCGACGACGTCTCAAAGACCCGCGTTAATCTTTCATCGTGCTCTTCTTTCGTTCTTCCGCACACGATAATATCGTCTATAAAATTCATCACCCCCTCACAGCCTACCAATATCGTCCGCATTATCCTTTGAAACATTTCCAGCGCGCAATTTATACCGAACATTAACCTCTTATAGCAAAGAAATCCCGCCTCTGTTACAAAGATCGTGATATCCCTACATTCCTCATGTAGTTCAATTTGATGATACGCGGATTTTACATCTAACGTGCTGAACCATTCGCATCCTCGTACGATATCCAAAATTTCCTCCATCACCGGCAGAGCATACCTCTCCCGTGAAATTGCTTCGTTCGCTCGGCGCATGTCGACACATAACCTCACATCGCCATTTTTCTTTCTTATTGGGACTACCAGCGAAACCCTTTCCGTCGGACCTTTGGCCGTCTCGATAATGTCTAGATCTAATAACTCCTTTAGCTGTTTATTAATTTGATCTCGTAATTTAAACGGTAATCTCCGCACCGGCTGTGCGACTGGTGGATACGACCTATCAATAGGTAACATTAATTTGAAGTCTTTCAATTTCCCAATCCCACGAAAAATATCCATATGTTCCCCCTTCTGATTTACCTCGATTACTCATAACCCTATTCTTAAAATTCCCAGCTCCTTCGCCGTTTTATAACCTAAAATCGATCGCCCTTTACCTTTTAATACTACAAAATTCGCTCGCACTTTTTTATCCTCGACCTCTACATTACACCAAAATTGTCCCAGTTCGAGCGCGGTGTCATGTCTGTACGGATATATATTTTTCCTACATATTTACTAGTTTCACAAACAATTCTTCGGTCTTTACACCATTCCCACGTTTTTTCATCGATCACGTTACACTGTGCCCCTGAATCTATTAATATATTTAATATAATACCGCCTATTTTAAGGTCCATACTTTGTCCATCTTGCAGTGCACTGATCCGGCAATTCGTTTTCAAACCGAAAGCATACCGTGGTTGTCCCACACCGGCCTCTTCATCCAGCTCCGTGACCCTCACTCTAGCATGTGGTTGTTCCCGTCTTCCTCCGTTATTCGGTGTCATCATCGACTTGCACACTGCCGCAAAATGACCCCTTTTCCCGCATTTGCTGCACGTTTTCAATCTCGCCGGGCACTTTTCATCTTTATATGAATGTCCTGTGTAACCACACCGAAAACACTGACTGTCTTTTTTCTTTTCCGTCACTCTCCCATATCTCTTTTCCTTGTTCACGCTGTGCGTCGCTGCAATCGTTTGCCTTTCGATGTGTTTTGTTCGCAGTTCGATCGCCTCGATCGTTCTAGCAACATCCATGACGTCACTGAACTTGAAATCCCCCTTTTCCAATAACCGTCGCCGAATTTCGCTCGAGGTACATCTTTCTACGACTTGCCCACAAATTTCTATTTCTTCTGCTGGAAATTCACAGCTCCTCGCCTGTTGTCTTAATCTTGTGACGTATTGGTTCATTGTCTCACCTTCCCTTTGTTTTAGCTGGCGAAACACATGCCTCTCATACGCCATGTTTAATTTTAGCTTGAAATGCGTATTTAGCGCGTCCGCTGCTTTTTCGTATGCGTTTTCTCCTTCGCGTCCGGTAATGTATAAAACACATCTTGCAATTCAAGTCCACCGTAGTCCAATAAGATCGCTTTTTTCCTATTAATATCCGTGACGTTTTTACTTGCTACGAACACTTCAAAAGCTCTAAGCCACCGCTTCCATGCTGCATATATGTTTCCGTTGTCTTCGTTTGAGTTGAACGTCGGTAAACTTTCTCCACTCATTGTGCACTTCCACTTTAATCCTCGTCGCCAAATGTAATAAATAAAACGCTCGCCAGCTCGTAGCTGAAAAGGATAACTTTATTTGACTGCCGCACGTCGCGTGTTCTACGTCCTCCACCGTCGTATTGCAACAATCGACGATCGACCCGCTTAGTCACATATACTACGGGAAGTTATTTTTAATTAAAATTGCAGTTCCTCCGCCCTGAATGCATTGGGCCTGTCTTTTCTGAAAAGTTTGTAATTATTGAAGGTAAGGTTATGCGAGGGGTTGAGTTTTGTCTCAGAGAGGAGGACAATGTCATGGTTGTGCTCTAGGAGAAATTGTTTTAAGTCGAGCCTGCGAGGGTGGGTGATTATAGAATTTACGTTGATACATGCGACATTTATGATGATGGGGGAGTTGGTGGTGTTATTATACATTATGTTTCTCAAATAGGGTGTTAAGAACAAATTCAATTTTTTCAGAGTTTAGTGATGATTGATGCAATTTCACCTTTGAGGTTGTTAATCCAATCAGATGGGAGTTGAGGTATGGAAGGCTTCTCGATGTAATGCGGGTTGGGTGCTCTGATATTTTCCGGCGAGTTAACTGTGGATGCTGGTTGATGCTGAATCTTGTGATTTTGAGGTGGGAGAGGGTTAAGTGGTGTCCCTCTAGTCATCTGACCGTAGGTAGGATTGGGTGTGACTGCAGTGGCTATTTTATTAATCCCTTTGCCAGCTGTTTGTCTGTTTTGGTATAGGGAATCACTTTTTAATTTGACAGAAAATTTAATACATGGGCAACCTTTATAAGAGGCTGGGTGTCCAAATTGTCCACAATTAGCACATTTTAAATTGGGTCTATTATCTGAGTTAGAGAGAGGGCCCTTTCCTGGACCATGATTTTCTGTTCACTTAATACAGCAATATTCTAATTGACAATTTTTACTCGCGTGTCCAATGCGCTGGAATTTCTTGCATTGGAACACGAGGTTTCCGTAGGTGTTCCCATCTAACTTTTTGATATGCCAGCGACTTGATTTTGAAAAGAGCTGCATTACGGCTTTTTCTACTAAGTTGGACAAGGTAGTGATACTGTTCAGGTTTTTGTTTGTTATAAATAAATTTAGAGATACTTGTTATATGAATATCAGGCAGGTTAAGATCTTCAATTTCCGTTTTAATATCTTCTGAATTGAAATTACCTTTAATACCTTTCAGAATTATGGATTTAGGTTTAAATTTCTTGGAGGTATACGTATAGTATTGAATTTTGATCTCCGTAAACTTTTCTGTCAAAGCTTTGTGGGCTTACAGATTTTTTGTGTGGACAGTGTGAGTATCTTTATCGTTTTCTTTAACGGTAAAGTCTTGTTTTTTGATGCTAAGAGATAGAACGGTGTTCATAATTGCATCTATGCTTGAGTTGAGGGTGTCTGTCAACAAGTGTCGAGCACGAGACAGCGCGAGAGACCCATGGCCACGGTAATGAAGCGATCACCGGTGATTGCCCTCGATCACGTGATCGCATATCGGCTGCGCGCGATTCTGAGAAACAGGCTCAAAATTAACTTATCTGTAATCTTAATCCTAAACATACCGTCCGCCTCGGATTTCTTCAGAAATCCGAAATTGACGAATCGAACAGTACCGCAGAACGGGAAACGCAAACAAGAAATGATTCATATATGTGAAGGTACCGCCCGCCGTGAACCATTAGCAAGACACGTCCCGCCCGCCATGAACTGTGTGTGATACACGACAGAATAATACATCAACATATATATACAATACGCGTATATACAATGTCCGGAACGTAAACACGGCGAAAGAGGAGCAGACAAATATAATAAGACGCACACGAAACTAAAACGGCGGTTATGCCTATTTACCTATATGTACAATCAACCTCTTGCATTCTAAAAAGCGGTGTCGACGCGTCTCACGATGCGACGCTGCGATCAAGATTAATCGGACGATAAATCGATCGGAAGCACGCATAATTTAACGAGGGGTCGCTTATATTCGGAATTAGCGGTTTTCACCGTGACAACGCGCGTAATTCCATCATCGCCTGGATGACAATCGGAGACGCGACCAAGCTCCCATTTACACGGGGGTAGATTCGCATGCTGTAATAAAACTAACTGTCCGACGGTAATATTCGGCTGAGGGGTTTTCCACTTAACGCGTTGTTGGAGACCATGCATGTAGTCATGCGACCATCGGTGCCAGAAACTTTCCATCATTTGTTGGAACAATGGCCAACGCGAGAGGCGCGATTCTTTTTGATCGAGCAACGATGGAGCCGGTACAGCGGTTAAGGCGGATCCGATCGAAAAGTGCCCAGGCGTTAGTGCACAATAGTCGTCGAAATTTTCCGACGCCGCGGCGAGTGGGCGGGAGTTCAAACATGCCTTTACTTGACAAAGCAAAGTCGAAAATTCTTCGAAGGTCAAGGTATGGGCTCCAACAACCCGTTTGAGGTAATATTTGACGCTACGAATGCCGGCCTCTCACAATCCTCCGAAATGAGGAGCGGAAGGCGGCATGAAGTGCCACGTGACATTATCGGTGGCTAGCCGATTGAGCATTGTAGGATCGCGAGTGGCTTCTCGAAACGCCGTCGCGAGTTCTCGATTCGCGCCGGTAAACGTTGTGCCATTATCTGAGTACAGGGCGCTGAGAATACCGCGCCGAGAGCAGAAGCGATTGTACGCGTCAAGGAACACTACTGTCGAATAATCGCTAACAAGTTCTAAATGAACGGCTTTGACGACCATACAAATAAGGCGATATAGGATTTGCGAGAATGACGTCCGCGATCCGGAGATGTGCGTGTTTGAATTGGGCCGGCATAATCGAGACCGCAGTGCAAAAACGGTCGAGACGAGCGCGTGACTCGAAAATCCGAGAGATCTCCCATAAGCCCGCTTTGTTGCTTTGCTTTCTCGCGGACGTATGCAACGCACTTATGAAGAAGGGCTCGTACTGTTGAACGCGCACGTAGTATCCAATATTCTTGACGAAGAATGCTCAGCGTTAGGTGAGATCCAGCATGGAGAGCTCGCAAATGAGCATGCAGGATTATGACTGCTAAGAGTGGATGCGACTTAACGATAATCGGATGTTTCTCTTGTTCCAATAACCTTGCGTTTTTTAAGCGACCGCCTACACGAATTAAACCGTCTTCGTCTATATATGGATTAAGGGAGAGAAGGGCGCTCTTTTTGTTGAAAGGACGATTCTGACGAAGAGACTTCATCTCTTCAGGAAAAAGGTCATGTTGTATTTGTCGGAGCCATAAATTCTTTGCAATTTGGATTTCTGACGCGTCGAGAGCTCGGCTTACAACACGAAAACGGGAATCGGGACGTTTCCTAATTCGCTCGACGAAACGTAAAATATACGCGGTGACCCTTAATAATTTTTGCCAGGATGAAAACCGGTCACGTAGCTCCCGCCGTGTACTAGGCAGTACAAGGTTGACAGAGAGGGTCGGACGTTCCTCCGCGCGCGCGTCAAACGATGTGACCGGGGTGTTTGGAGACCATTAGTCGGTCGACAGTTGCATCCACTGTGGTCCCTTCCACCAAAGATTGTGGTGCAATAGTTGGGACGGAGGTAAGCCGCGGGAGGCACAATCTGCGGGATTCTCCTCGGACGGTACATGTCGCCACATGGAATCTGGTAGGGAGGTGGCGATTTGAGCCACCCGATTCGCGACGAATGTTTTCCATTTCGACGCCGGTTGACGAAGCCAACAAAGGGTGATTGTCAAATCCGTCCAGCAATAACACGGGATCTCATACGGAAGCTCGTGCAGCGCTTGTTTCACGAACATGATGAGGCGAGTTAGTAAGAGGGCGGCGGAAAGTTCAAGTCGTGGAACAGTCAGCGGTTTGACAGGAGCGACTTTAGATTTGGTGGCGAGAAGAGACACGACAATTTGACCGGACGAGGTGACGACGCGCGGATACACGACAGAGGCATAGGCGACGGTAGATGCGTCGGCGAAGTCATGGAGTTCGCATGAGGCGATATCGAGATTTTGGTGCGTCCATCGAGGAATCGCAAGGGACTTTAGGGCAGGTAATTCTGCATTATATATTTTCCAGCGATCGAAAAAGGTTGATGGCAGTGAGACGTACCAACTGCATTTTTCCAACCACAGCTGTTGCATGAAAATTTTGGCATAGACGGTGGTGGGAGTGACGCAGCCTAAGGGAACGAAAAAGCGAGCGATTGTGGACAGAATCTCTCGTTTGGTACCTGCGGAGTGATGGGGAAGCGTCACGCGGAAGCGAAATGCATCGGCATCGGGACTCCAGACGACTCCAAGGACTTTCACAGTTTCGTCGAACTGTAATACTTTCTCAAGCCCTGGTCCACGGTCATGCGGACTGATGTTGCGAAGAAGATGTGGGGCGTTGGTCGTCCACTTATGCAGCTGGAAGTGCGCTTTGTTGAGCAACGTGGTCAACTGATTACGCTTTTCTGTTAAACGTGACTCGTCAGACGCGCCAAAGACGCAATCATCCACATAAAGATGGTTTTGAAGGACGCTCACGCCCAACGGAAAATTTGACCCTTCGTCTTCGACGAGTTGTTTCAAGACCTAGAGTTAGGAAGGGGGCCGGTGCTGTGCCATAGGTTACGGTCAACAACTGATACCGATCGACGGGGTCAGACGGGGACGACCGCCATAGGATACGTTGATAATCGACGACCTGCTGATCTACGAGAATTTGACGGTACATTTTTGTAACATCGACGGTTAACAAGTACCGATATTGTCGACACCGCAAGATTATTGTCGGGAGATCCGTTTGCAGTTTGTGTCCAATCAACAAATGGTCATTTAACGAGGTACCGTTGCTTGTGAGACTCGACGCATTAAATACGACCCCAAGATGAGTAGTTGCGCTGCTCTCTCGAATCACCGCGTGATGCGGAATGTACACGGTTTGAGGGCCGTCTTGAAGAGACGGAGGGACTTTGCGCATATGCCCTAGGTTCTGATATTCGCGCAAGAACTCATCGTACTCGGCAAACAAGGTAGGGTTCGAATGTAGCCGCGTCTCGAGCCGCGTCAGCATCCTTTGGGCGATGTGGTAGGACTGGCCGATGTCGATCGGATCGCCCCTTCGAAAGGGTAAACGAACAATATAGCGACCGGAAGGGTCGTGTGTATGCGTGGTGCGAAAATGATTTTCGCACTGTTCTTCCTCTTCCGTGTAACGGCAGGAATCTCCTCGATTTCCCAAAAGCGACGAAGTTCGCTTTCGAGCGGGTCGAACGGGATGCAATGGTATGACGGAACGACATGAGAGGATGTTGACGTTATCGAGCCGGCAGGACCCGACAGGAACCATCCGAATATGGAATCTTGAGCGATCGGTTGTGAATAAATCCCGTGCGAAGGCCGTCCAACAGTACAAACCCGTATAGATCCGCGCTTATTATAATTTGTATGGGATCGGAGCTCATAGGCTTCTTGTCCGCTAAAGCGAGGTCGCAAATATGTGGCCATGAAGTGGTTCCTTCACATCGCTCAGGATCGTAACGCGTTAAGGATGGCAAAATCAACGTAGTGGTCGAGAGGGTCGGTCCGGTTCCATTGATGGGCGATATTTGAATTGTTGCAGCATGTCGCGCGGTTGTTTCGCGATTCCCTATACCGGAAATCGAGGCAGACACGCGACGTTGGTGCACACGCAATCGGTGCGCTAACGATTCCGTCATCAATGTAGTTGCCGAATCTTGGTCGAGCAACGCGCGAACAAGTTCGCCACGACCTGAAGCAAAACTTACTTTGACCCAAGCGGTCGCGAGCAGGATGAGTTGTATTGCAATCACGGGTTGCGACGATACGTGTAACGCAACGGTAGTCTTCGCAGAGGGCGGCTGATCGGAACTCGATGACGAAGCCTGAGAAATATTTGAACTGGTGGGCGCGGAATCGAAATGTAACAAAGAATGATGTCGACGTCCGCATTGTTGACAGGAGTACTTACTCAGACACGAAGAGACAGCATGTTTTTGACTGAAGCAGTTTAAACAGCGTCAATCGTTTTTTACGAAGTCGAATCGCTGCGAGACGGTTTTAGATTTGAACTGCGGACAGGTGTTCAAACGGTGCTCGGTTTTGCACAACGGACACGACAAACGGTTGGAGGTTGCGGCGTCACACGGTACGTTTCGCTTCGATTGTTTTGATGTCGGTTGTAGAGCACCAAGCGCGCGAATTCGAGCCTCTAAGAATTTCTCGAGCTCGGCATACTTCGGGTAGTTGGTGGAAGCTTCCAACTGCAACTCCCACGCTTTCCGAGATGATCGGTCAAGGCTCGCGACAATTAAAAATACAAGCATATCGTCCCATGTATCTACCGGACGACTGAGATTTCTCAGCGCTTGAATCGCTGTGTTGGCCTTGTCGCGCAGAGAGGTCAGCTCGCTCGCGGATTCGGTCGAAACGTGCGGCAAGGAGTAAAGCGATTGAAGATGGAAATTCACGAGACCTCTCTTATTGTCAAACTGTGCAGTTAAAAAATCCCATGCAATTTTAAAATTCGCCTCGGTAATCGGCAGGTTACGGATAAGGTCGCTTACGGTACCTTTCAAACATGACCCAAGATAATGCAGCCGCGAGACGTCGGACAACGAGATATCTTTGATGATAAAGGCGGTAAACTTATCTCGAAAGCTTTCCCAGTCGTGGAAGTCTCCGGAAAACGTGGGTAGTCCTATTCGAGGCAGTTTCGATGGTGGTTGAGCGGGTGGAAGCGCTCCAGCTAGGGGTGAGGGCGGCGGAAGTTTGGCGGCTACGATTTGAATCGAGTCCGCAATGAAATCCGCGGCCGTCGTGTAATCGTCCTCGCATTGGTTATAATGCTCCTCCTTGAAGTAGGCGAGCTTACGCGCTCCTTCGGTCTTGCGGAAGCTCTGAAGGCGCCGATCATTTTCCCGGCATTGGGCGAACGTCTCCTTTAAGTATTCCATCCGCATTTGAAGTTTAGGCACGGTAAAGTTGTTTTGCCCAAACTTCTTCAAGTTTGGAAGAACACGTGCGAGGGTTTTCATGGCTTCCTGCTCCAGCAGCAAATCGTCCATGTTGGCGTTCATATTTTCCGTTAACAAATTCAAATCGACCTCACTTCTACACAAGGAACGAACATCCGGCTCGAAGCACCAATATGTTCGGGAACCTTGAACGAGAATTTTGGAAAGTGGACTGTATGGGAAATAGGATCGGGTACGAACACAGGAGGGAGTTTGGAAGTTTAGAGGAAGGAAACGTGTGAGGGAAGGCCCGGTAGAGAACGGCCGAGAGAGCGAACGAAGAGCAGGACGATCCACGATTCATTGACGCGATCGAAATGATCGTGAAGTCGGATGCCGAGCAGCAGAAACGAAAACTGAGTAGCTAAGGATGGGCGCGAGTGTCTGTCAACAAGTGTTGAGCACGAGAGAGCGCGAGAGACCCATGGCCACGATCACGTGATCGCATATCGGCTGTACGTGATTCCGAGAAACGCCGAAAACAAATGGCGTCACGCACAGGTGTTTCGCAGGATCGAGATGACATGGTATGCGGGCCACTGGGCTCTCCCTGGTACCGGGGCGCGTGGTCTCGAACAGGCTCAAAATTAACTTATCTCTAATCTTAATCCTAAACAAATATTACATAATATATTTTTACGATAATTATAACTTACTTTTTCACGGAAAAACGCCGAAAAAAGTGGTTGTTATTTTTACTATGACGCACCAAACGCAGGAATTTGAAAAAAATTGAGCATAATACTTAGGACAATATCTTACTGCTAAATTAATTTTATTCTAGTCGCTCTTAGATTTCCATATGAAATCTGCATTTTTTCGATTTTTACAGCCAGAGCTTGCAACGGAAAAATCTGAAAACGACTCAAAGTATGTGGTTTGGTATCCGACATGTGTCAGATTTTTTTCATAATATTAAATTGTCATTAAATGGGGAAAATGGACCAAAAACTGGATTTTCGTTTTTCCTCTATAACTATCCTTACAGATGAGCTATAGGGCTAAAACTTGGCTGAAAGGTATTTTTTTTTTTGGTAGGCTATCGAATGGCGCAAATTGGAATAAAACCCCTTCCGGGGCCTATTTGGCCCATAAAACCGGCTATAGCCTTTATCCGTAACTTTTATTCGTTATTCGAAGCTCGATTTGACCAGATGATTTATTTGACTATTTATTCGTGACGAATATTTGGCAGAGATGAAAATCAGATGTATCTTTTATTCGAAATTTTATTCGAAACTCGGATAACCGACCTTTTTATCCGACGTTGCCAAGTCGTAATACGTAAATACCTACCACGCAGAGATTTTTGCGAGTACTACGCAAAAATTTATTAAAAAATTTCGAATACAAATAAATGGAAGCTATGTTTTATTCGAACTCTTTTCTCTCGGATACATATTCACTACAGTTCATCCGTCAGATACTTTTCACGATTTTCATTTGTCGTCCGTGGGCCATCCGAATCGCGAAGTAACGGCTATGCGTGTTCGACGCCTCTAGCGGCGAGAATTTATTTCAGAGAATTTATTTGGAGATACAGCTGATGAGTTGCAAAGTATCTTGGACTTGTATTCGACAAATCGAGGCAGCGCCACCATATATTCGACGGTGAATTTCGGCAGATACTCACAACTCAGAATGTATTTTTGATTTTCGACGTACGATTTTCTGGATGACCTTGAGATTTATTCGAATGCTCGATGTAGGGAAGATGATTTATTCGATTTTTTATTCGTGACGAGCATGAGGAATAGATGACAATCACATGTATCTTTTATTTGAAATTGTATTGGAAGTTCGGATAAAAGACCGTGCGACGTTGCCAAGTCGTAATACTTACGTCGTAATATGCAAGTACGTACTATGTTATAGTGACTCTTATTAATATTCGAACACTATTTAATAATTAAACGATTGTTTAAACAAATAAATTTTTATTATTGAAACAAATGTTTAAACCAATACATTTTTATTACTTAAACGGTTGTTTAAACAAATAAATTTGTATTATTTAAACAATTGTTTAAACAAATAAATTTGTATTATTTAAACAATTGTTTAAACAAATAAATTTTTATTATTGAAACAAATGTTTACACCAGTACATTTTTTATATAGTGACTCTTATTAATATTCGAACACTATTTATTAATTAAACGATTGTTTAAACAAACAAATTTTTATTACTTAATGGTCGCTCCAAACAAAACAGGCAAGTTGCCGAAGTTGTTTGGACGGCCAGATTCAAGAACACGGGTTAGAAATTTGCCGGTGTGGCTCTTGCTGAAATGTTTTTAGGGGCTCCACAGGTCCTTAGGTAAACTATCGGTATCTCTCCTCTACAACATCGTGGGGATAGGAATTCCCCATCGCGTCCCTGTCGCTTGGTGAAACAGTATTACACATCCTTCTGTTATACGTAAATTACACAATTTTTTAAAGGAAATATCCAAATTAGGAAGGGGATCATTCCATGTGAATTAAATCTTTTTTTTTGGACCATGTTTCGAATTTGGATGAAACTGAAAGATTGAGCCTTCATTTTGTAATCTTCGAAATTGTTTAAAGGATACGGACCATCAAAGTTTGCTATTTTGGATGAATTTTATGAAAACTGCCTACACAACATATTTTATACCACAGTTATCATTAAAGATAAGAAACATTTTCTTTTTTCAATCATCATCGCAAAAGACTGTTCTTTTTAAATAATTTATCATTTTATATGCGAATGTGAATTCTTAATGCAAAAATATTACTAATATCTTTGTTTTGCAAATTTCACCATCGGTTGAAGTGTTAAAAAATTTGAAAAAATATTACCACATTTTACGATTCTTCCTGTTTGAAATTCCATTTTTAAATTTCGGGAGCCTCAAAACTATTTATTGTTTTGTGTCCATTAAGTTGCTTAGACATTTTGAAGTGGGGGTCGACAGCGTCTGTCCGAAAATAAAAATTTTCACGTACTGAAAAGAAGAGCACGGGTAAGGTCATTTACATATTTTACCTAAACTGTGGTTAGGATGTTGTGCAATCCGAGTGTACAGTAAAGGTTAATGCCACCCATAGTACTTGGTTTTTCCAAGCCTGCTGGTGAATAGCGATCGATCAGTCGGTGCACTTGTAATTAGCTACATGAATCGCCGAACGGCGTGTCCTTCGCCGGTCTTACCTGGCCGCAATTTTATCATTTTTGCCTTGCTATACGAAAAAATATACATGGAAAACTTCAGAATTCTTATCTATAATTACCTAAAAATGATTTACGTCCCACATTGTTCGAAATCGAGGGTTCCGGAAGGGAGTACCGTATTTTTATTTTCGTAGGCATTTCAAACTAACAAATTCAAAACGAAATTAATAATAAATGAATGTTATTCGCTATCTGACTCATTCTCAGTACTTTGAATGTGATCCCTATTCACGTTCTTCCAAACAATCTCGATCTATCTTTACATTCTTATTATTTTCGAATAGGTATAAAATATATAGTAAAAGCAAATTAAGAATAAATAAAAATGATTGACATATAATTATTGCAAAATTGTTTGTGCATAGAAATTATTATAATATGATTATTAATAACACTTTCCATCCTCGTATATGTTAGAAAGAATTTGTAAGAACTGCCCTTTTCCGAGGTTCTGGGGTAAGTGCTGAACGGTCCAACACAGTCCTCTTACCAGAAGGCACCCTTGCCTTCCCCCACTCCGTGGCCAGATCCTTCATAAGAGCTATCTTTGTTCTTTAAGATAGCAGTACGACGTCGGGTCGTCTGCCATACTTAAGGATTCCTAACTTTCCAAACATGTGTCAACGAATGCGCCCCATCGAGTACCTGAACAACTTCGAGTTGCCAGACATCATCTGGGGTTTGTCCGTCGACAGGAACTACGGCTTCAAGAAGCTACGCGAACCCTCGACCCTACCATAAATTAACCGAAAGCGGACTAGCGTCGGGCTATCTGCCTTCGATTTCTTTCAAAAATAAACTGTCGCTAACATATACATACGCATTCTATGCAAAAGGAATGTATTTCATATCGTGATATACACGAATATTGAATTTTTCCAATAAGTTCTATACCGTGACTGCATCCTTATCCGCAGAGATTTCTAACGCTGCACAATCTTGTCTGTGGGTTGCCCGTGGCCAACACCCGCCAACATAGGCATCTCACTTGGCATTTGTTGCGAGGACCTTCGAGCGCCTCTCAAATGTCCTGTCGGTACGCTCAGTCCTTATGGACAACAATTTCGGCCGTTCGAACAACTTCGGCATCTTGCTTGTATTGTTTGGGGCGACCTTAAGGGGGCAGGCAGGCATTTGGGCTTGACTGTAACGCTGTGTTACACTGTTCCTTTTTTTCTAGACATTTTACGTGTTAAATAAGTAAGTAATCAATTAAAAATTCATACCACCGTGTTTGTACATGTGTTTGTGCCCGCGGTAGATCTTCGGTGATCTTTCAGGCCTTTGATGTTTTTGCACTGCGAGGTGCCCGCTAATTAAACTATTACTAGCTCGAAGGACCACGTCCAAAGGGATTGGAAGGAAATGCTCCCATTTAAATTACATAGAAGAATGTCGGCTGCGGTGCGATGCTGGTCAGGCGGCGGTGCGATCTAGTGTGCTTTAAATCGTCGATCGCTTCTAACAGCTCGGGCTCCTACATGTCTAGTATTTCCGAATTCTTGATATTTATCGTTCAGGTTTCTGTGTTTAAAGCACAGTTGCACAGTTTGTATTTTTCCGAACGAGGTGGATAATATTTATCAAAAATGTAAGAGAAAATTAATTCATTAAAAAAAGCAGATAGTATATACGATTGTTAAACTTATTTATTAAATATGACATTTATAGAAGGCGGAACATCACGTTTTGTTCTAAAATATTTTTGTAAAAATCACGATGCGTTTAACACTAGGTTTACGGAGCACCAAAAGTGACTACTTTACATTACTTTACAAACGTTACGAGAGTGTGTCTACCCAAACAATATTTTTGCAATCTCAATAATCGTAAATGAAAAATATTAAAGTCCGTCAATTTGACAGGTCCAATAAACCTAGTGTAAGGTGGATGTTGTATTATTGTTACGAACTCTTCGGATCTTTCACGTTGCTGAAAGATTTCCGTTAGTTCGGAGAAACGGAGAGGTAGGAAAGAAAGGCCGATGAATCGAGTACAGCAAGATTGACGAGAAAATAAACTCTTGGAGTGATCGATTGTAGAGAGTACAGTAGAGTGCGACGATCGACGGTTATCGCGATCGCTCCTGACGCCCGTCCCCCGCGCGGCCCGCGAGCGCCATCGAGCTGCTCGATCCACCCGTGACTCGCGGGGCGCCGGAGGGGACGCAGGAACGACGTCGCGCTAATCATCCGAGTCGTGTATTTTACAGGTCTGTACAAAGTGTTTGTCATACAGAGAAATATATATACTTGGCCGAAGGCCTGATTTTTTACAAATGTTTGCGGTCCCCATCCGCCTCCTCTCGATTCTCCGGTGCATCTCCAACAATTATGTAAAGTATCAAAACTTAGGTTATAAATTCAGCATACTTTTTTTAGTTACGATCGAGTGGGTCGAGTTATACTAATCGGACAGGGGGCCTGGCAATAAATAGGGTCCGTTTTCTGTGTTTTTACACATTCGTGCTTATCCGAAGGCCACTTGAGAGACGCTCGAAATGTTCGTAACAAGGACCAAGTGCTGACCATCGTGTTCTTTGTTGCCAGAACTTCAGAACTGTTTACTCCCCTCTACACCCGAGAAGAATGTAAACATGTACATGATGAAACTTGGGGAATAGCGCGGCAAGAGGGGAAATTAGAGTATTTCGATCGCATTTGTGTAATTTCCAAAGTTTCTTGCAAACTATGCAAGCTGTAGCAGCATATATTTACATTTACTACTCGTTAGCCGCGGAGGATAAACACAAAAAATCTAGAAGATGGTGGCAAACCCATTTATATACACGAAGGCAGTCGCGTGCATTTGTGCGCGTACTTATGTCAACGGTCGATTTTATCAATTATACGATCTGTCCTGCAAACAGATTTACAATTCCTACCCGTTTGCGTTCGTGCGTGCGGTCGATCCATCATCTGCCGGTTTTTCGACATACATCAAAGGAAATGCGCGCATTCATTTTTTGCTATAGTCTTTATGTCAGCAGCATGGTGCAAGAAGATTTGATGAAAATATTATTTAAAGCCGATAAAGGTTACGTCGCGTTCGGTTGCCCTGTCATGGATGCTCGAGCATGCCAGGGTCTTTTGAAAGGGCAGTGGAGTTGAAATAACTCGACAACGGTTTATGCAAAATAACTATCTTTTATTTGGGCGGTATGCCCTCGAGTCCGGCGTTGACCGGCGTGGAGTCCCGGCTGGAGGTTCCTAAGGGAACCGACGGCTGTGCACAGACGTTCGTGGACGACGTGATAATATTAACACAGTAGATCTATACTTATAGCTAACCGGCTTACAACTTCGTACGTGAAGCGCGGAGCGCCTGGAAACGGTCGCGGAGTAATACGGAATCGCGGATCGGTGTGGACGCGAAGCGATATGTGCGATATGTGCGTGGACACGGTGCGATTCTCGATCGCAAAACGGGAGAGACGCGGAGCGATTCTCGATTGCAAAACGGGAGAGACGCGGAGCGATTCTTAATCGCTAAACGGTACCGGCGGAGCGATGTTCAATCGCGAAACAGTACAGGCAGAGCGATGTTCAATCGCGAAACAGTACATTCAGAGAGTTCTATAGGATAACTCGGACTGCAGGTGTGAGCAGGAACCGCCGCGGCCCAGCGAGGTTCTATAGTGGACTGGTGTTTCCTCGTGTTCGATTTGCCTCGTAGCCGGATCGGCGGGACGCTCGGCTCACCGTCACCGGCCCCCGACCGCGGTTGGGGTTTGCACGCACTCGGAAGCACCCGAAGAACGTACATGCCCGACACCGGCGTCGTCGCCCGTCCACGGAAGTGCCCGTAGGACGTGCTCCGAACACGGCTGTGGCCGAACGAAGACTAAGCGCGCGAGCGGACGGTGAGCGGATTCGCAGGATTCGGAAATCGGGAATACGGATCGCGAGAAGGGAGAAAACCGGAGTCCCGGTGCGTCACAGTGCTTGAGCTCACTGCTTTCGCCCGACTAATCATCTCGAGACTGACTCGCGGCGCTGACCTCACACGCACACGGAAGCAGCCGTAATGCCTGCTCCTCCAACACCAGCGTGCTCACACACACGCACGGAAGTACCCATAGGGTGCGCGTTAACACGCGGCTGCGAGCAATCCGGAGCTCGGAGAAATGCCTCCGAGAGCTGCTCCAGACCAACACCGAGTTTTGCTCGTTTCGGTCGGCTCTATATAGCCGAACGCGGACCAAACGAGAGCTTCGCTTCGCAAGGAGCTCGGCTGCTGTCAGCGCTCGCTGATTAGCGCACTCTTGGGTCACTCACTGATTGGCTCGCGCTAAGGCACGACGCAAGCTCTTCGACGGAACGCGTAGAAGGCCAATATCAACAATCAGCAACTCCCTCCTACACATTCACAAACCTTTTCTATTAACAATCAACTTGGTCCTACAATCCTTCACAAACCTTTTATCACTTCAATAGTTCACAGTCTTATCACGAATTGCAACCATTTCATTACACTCCCAATTCAAATGAATAAAAATAAAAATAATTTTTGTACTTACCTTGATATTTTCCTTTAAAACATCTACGAGTGCCAAGCAGACTTCTGGAATTATGACTCTGCGGGTTTTCCTTCCTTGCGGAAGAGAACCAGGCACGCACTTTTCCATACCTTCGGGAAGACTCCCCGGCACAGGCTCGCGTCCATGACGCTCCTGAAAGCCGGGGCGAGGACCTTTAGAGCCAAGGCCTTTATACCACCGGGAACCCCATGTGGGCCGGCAGCTTTCTTGATCCCAGCCCGGAGTTCCCGGACGGGCCAGTATAGCTCCCACTGGGCAACCCGGAATTCATCCGACCATTCCCTGGTCGGTTCCGGAGCGCTTTTAGCCCTCCCCCACCTCGTCATTGAAGGTGAAGAGGGTACTAACGACGCACCCCAATAATTCCGGGTCCAACCTCTCCGCAACCAAGCACCGCCTCATACAGGCGTTTCCTATAGATCCTCGCGGAGGGAGAACACGAGCTCATCCCAAGCCTTGACTTTGGCAGCGGCTATTGCTCGCTTGAGGGCCATCGGCTCCGCGTCGCCTCCGAGGAAATGGCGGCGACGGGCGCAGGTGTACCGGCGACGGGCGCGGTCGGCCGAATTCAGTAGTTCGGCCCGCCCCCCCCCCCCCCCCGCCCACCAGTATACGGACTTTCTCGGGGCTGAACTCGGACTGAAATCATCTGCAATGTGTCTCGGATACAATTCGCCCCTCCTATACCCAGCGCTTCCTGGCTGAAGGCCAGGCACAACCTGTAATCGCGGCCCCGTCCAGTCGCTTCAGCACCCATCATCAGGACGTAGCAGTGGTCTGACAACGTTTCACCATCGCAGACCAGCCAGTTTGACACACGACGCGAGGTGGCGGCGGTCACGGACGGTACATCCTCTACCGACCAGTCGTTCCACCTCACGCACGTAGGCACGGAGCCCCGATGTAACATCCGGTGCTCCAAGCTCTCCGCCCAGTTTTCTAGGACTCGCATTGAGGTCCTCCAGGACCAGCACCAGACTGGCTATATAGGGGGCTATCATGAGGCCCAGCAGGTCCAAAAACCTCCCGAGTTCGTCGCAATTGGGTGAGTTGCAGCACCCCGTCGACCAGAAGTCTTTCCCACTTAATCATAAACATCCCCCCGCCCCGTTTGACCGCGGAGCAGGGGGGCACGGCCGCCGAATGGCGCCGACACCACATTGCCACGGAGCCGTCCGTGTCACCAAACCAGTGTAAATGGTCTGGGACGCTGTACGGCTCCGTGACGACCACAAGGCCAACCCCAGGTCCAACCATCAGGTTCTGCGCCCGGCGGAAGTAGTAGAGGTTAGCCTGCAGCACCGGCAGGGGAAATCGGCAAGGCGCGTGGGCCATTTTTTTTTTTGGCGTCTGTGGGTCTTCACCCCTCAGCGATTGGCGTGGAGGATGGGGGGGGGGCGGCAAGCCTTGCTCCCCGCCTTGTGCTATGCCGGTCTCCCAACGGGCGCGCAGACCACGCAGCGGAGTGGCGCCTTGCAGTCCACCTAGGCTGTGGACCACTCACTTTTCCGGCCTTTTCGATGGCCAGGGCCGCCTAGGCCCGGCACTGCACTCATATGGTGCCGAGTCCGCTGGGAGGAGCCTTCAGCTCCTCCACCCTCACGGACTCGGGGGTGCAGCCACCGGCCCGCACCACCGCTTCCACCACCTCCTAGGGGGTTACCGACACCTCCAGTTTCGTGAGACGGAATTTCGCCTTTTTCATGGACCTGGCCACCTTGACCCCCATACCCCCCAGGACGGTGGTCATTCTGGCTGCCAGGACATCGGCATTGGGCATCGTTACCGGGGACCTCAGTAATTTGGCCCCCGGCCACCGTTCTCTTCCATTGCCGAGTCCCAATGCCAAGGGCATCGAGTTCGATGCCCTGTCAGGCCCTCCTAACCGCCTCCCCGTAAGAGGCCTTGCTCTCCACCGGGACAGTTGGGGTGACTGCCGCCGAACGGTGAGTGGCCTTTACCTTCGCAGTCGCTTTTACGCCTTTTGGGGCGGGAGCCACAGCTTTTTTGCCCTTTGGGGCTACGGTCGCGGCCTTAGGAAGGGCCGCCGCTGCCTTGGCCCGCCTGCCCACTACCTTGGACGTTTCTTAGGGGAAGGGGAGTGGGGAATGGAGCTCGTCTCTGGGCACTTTTACAACTTTTTCTTCTTCTTTTTCTTGTTCCCGGCCGCAATTAGGCCGGCCGATTAAGGCAAGCCCACCGTATCGGTAAAACATGACCACCGGTTTACGGTATGCTCGTAACCTGCCTTTTTTTCGTGGGAAAATGCTTTTCGCATGCCCCGACTCCCGGGGTTTTGTGGGACTGTCCCTGGGGAGTGTCCCCAGAGACTACCCACGCCCACCAAAGCTAAAGGGAAGGTGTCTGGATCACGTGAGTACTCAACAGGACATCTCCCAGCTAACATACTACCCGGGGAAGAGGGTTAGCTTGTCCCATTGCCTACGCTGTAAGACCACGGGCGGGTCCCTCCGGGATCCCACAGCTCCCGGAGTCTTCGTGCCCCATTCGGGGTCGGTGTTCCGAAGGAACCAGCCCCGGCCGAGCCAAGAAGACCCGGCCCGTAGGGCCAGCCGGCACCGCACTCTTTCCAAGAGTGCTTGACTTTGCCGGCTGGCCCCGAGCGAGCGGTGCCACACGGGGGCCCCATAAAGGGCAATCGACTGCACGTCCTCCATATAGAAGTGGCGGACTTTCGACTCCGGCCCCCCGATATTTAACAGCAGCCGCGCAAGGGCGGATTCTGTCCTCTTTAAGGGGGGGGGGGGGGGAGGCTGGAAATGCTCCACAAAACGCCAGCGGCCGTCGATGACCAGGCCCAGGTATCTCATGCTGGGCCCGATCTCGACGGAGGTCTCAGCGACACGCAATCCGGAGGTCCTGACCTCGGGGCGGCCGCCACGACCGAGACGATCCATACAACCAGATCGCCTCGGTCTTTGCGGCGGCCACGGTTAGCTTCATCCTCCGGATTCGCCCGACCACGCAGTCCAGGGCAGCCTCTGCCAGGTGCCGAGTTCTCCTCCAATCCCCCCCTCCCCGGCGTAAACCAGGGTGTCATCTGCGTCACAGATGACACCCGTGCCCGGGGGGGGGGGACAACCCGCAGCATCGCGTCGAATGCTAGGTCCCACAGGAGCGGCCCAAGGACCGACCCCTGCGGAACCCCGCGGCGCATCTCCCTCGTATGCACGGTCTTGTACCGGCCGGTAAACACCACCTTTCTGCCGCGGAGGTAGTCACCGACCACCTCCCGGAGATAAGGAGGCACCTGGAAGTATTCCATCGCCCCCGCTAACTCCTTCCAGGGCAGGGAGTTGAATGCGTTGGAGATGTCCAACGACACTGCAATCAACACCCCGCCCTGAGCGACAGCCTGTTCACGGAGGAGGCACAGACACTCCAACGTGTCTATTGAGCAGCGCCCCCTCCTGAACCCATACTGGCTGTCGCTGAGGTCGGGACCACCCCGCGACAGGTGCTCGACGAGACGGGCAACAATTATTCTTTCGAACAGCTTGCCCGCCTCGTCGATTGAACATACCGGCCGGTATGCAGAGGGAGACTCTGCGGGTTTCCCCTCCTTGTGGAGGAGAGCAAGGCACGAATTCTTCCACACGGTGGGGAAGACTTCCCGGCGTAGGCTCGCGTCCATGACGCTCCTGAACGCCGGGGTGAGGACCTTTATGGCTAAGGCCATTACACCACCGGGAACCCCATCAGGGCCAGTGGCCTTCTTGCCCCCAGCCCGTAGCTCCCGGACGGCCCGGTCAAACTCCCACTCGGTGACCCGGAGCTCGTCCGACCATTCAATGGTCGGCTCCGGGGCGCGTTCCCTCCTCTACCCTTCCCCTTCACTGGGGGGAAAGAGGGTACTCACGACGCGCCCCAAGAGTTTTGGGTCTAACCTCTCCGTGACCGGGGACGCCCAAGGGCGGAGCTTCCCAAGCACCGCCTTGTATGGGCGCCCCCATGGGTCGTCACGGAGGGTGAGCAGAAGTTCTTCCCAGGCCTTGGCCATAGCAGCGGCTATAGCACGCTTGAGGGCCACGGCCGATCTGTACTCCCTGTACAGCTCGGCGAGCATCGGCTCCGCGTCGCCTCCGAGGAAATGGCGGCGACGGGCGCAGGTGTACCGGCGGCGGGCTCGGCCGGCCGAACTGCGAAGTTCAGCCAGCTCCCCCGACCACCAGTATGCTGACTTTCTCGGGGGCTGAGCTCGGACCGGGGCATTGCCACGTCGCAAATCATTTGCAACGTGTCCCGGATCAAAGCCGCCCCCTCTTCTGCTCCGCGCTCCCTGGCTGAAGGCCAGGCGGAGCCGATAATAGCGGCCCTCAGTAGGTCCCCGTCTAGTCGTTTCTGACGGGGTGCCACGTCGGAGGGGCGCGTCCACCGGCAGGTCCGAGGCCACTGCCACGTCCATCAGGAAGTAGCAGTGGTCCGACAACGTTTCATGTGACTTTTTTACGAAATCATTTGCGTTAGTTTAGTCAAAGTTTCTGAATTGAATGTAATTTCTAGTCTTAATAATAAACACAAGTTATTATCGCCCATTTAAGCAGATTGTCATGTCTTGTTGAAATTTTCATTTCTTCGGTTTCAAGATCATCCCAAGGTCATGGTATACTAGGACGTTGAATTTGTCTTAACACGAGCAATAATACTGTTAAATCAAAAATACAAAGTGCCATTTAAAAAATGAAGGTGACCTTGACAATACTATAAAAAAAATGTTTTTCGAACTTTTTTATTGCAACATATAGACAATCGAAAACTGATCAACTTTTGTTGAAAATATTTTTTGTCAGATTATCGCGAGTACTTAAAAAATCGTGAAAACTGTTATGTGAGACATCCTGTATATAAATAGCCTCAAATCAGTAGATATTTGAAATTTGAACACCAATTATTACTATATTTGTTAACAATAAATAAACGATTCGTGTTGACATTAGCTACCACAATATGTAATAAAAAATACTTAGTGGCATTTAAAAAAGGTTTTGTAATTTTTCCATTGGGTTATTATTATAGATGACTGAGTATCGATTAACTTTTGTTGCAAACATTTTTCTGCCAGATTATCCGAAATGTTCAAAACATACCCAGACGCCTCCTTCTGAGTCACTGATGATGGGCTCAACAGAGTTGTGCATTATTTCGATAAAAAATTATTTAAATAACGATTCGAATAAAAGATACTTTATCTTTATTCCTTCTTCGAAGCGGATTTATTCAAACTTCGAATAATTTTTTCATCTTTTATCTGTATCTTTTTCTTCGAAGGCTTTGAATAAATCTTCGAATAGCTTTCGCCAGCTCGAATAAACGGCGACGAGGTCCGACGAGCGCCGAGCTTCAAAGACCCAGTGACTGACAAACGGCATACAATGTAAGCAGATAGAGAATCGCGCAGGAATGAAAGTTTAAACTTTTAGATTTTTCAATATACCTTTATAAAATTGTGACGAACGAATTTATGGACTTTCTTGATAAAAGTGGGTTCAAATTCGAGTGTAATCGAACAATTTTCATTGATACGAAATGTTACGATAAAAATTACAATCTTATTGAAGATAGTCCAAACGATGTCGTGTTTGGACTCATTTTCATCGGGATAAGCTCTACAACTTATTCGTATTAACAATATTATCCTAATTAAAAATATAAAAGCTTATATTGCCAATAATGCTCGATTCTCCATCTGCTGAATGTAGGTCGGTCGTTAAAGTTCTTTAAAGTTCCGAGCTCGAAGAGTCGCGAGGTATCGGTGTGAAACAACTACCAATCCAATTGCAAAACTACTTTATTTTTCATTATTTTTTTATGGATATTTTGCACCGACTAATTCGTGGCATTCTTCTGATTAAAATGGCATTAAACACAGTACATATTGGACGATATCTCGTATTTTTATCCGTAAATTTATTCGAAGGCTTCGAATAAACGGCGACGACGCCCAACGACGCCCGTAATAATATTGTTAATACGAATAAGCTTTATGGCTTCGTATAAAATAAATGATATTTATTCGTCGGATAAATTCTCGTCGAATAAAATTATTTTTCGATACTCGTCGAATAAAGATACTTTCTTTATTCGAACCTTCGAATAACGAATAAAAATTTTTTATCTTTTATTTGTTATTTGAAATTTTTATTTAGACAAATATTTTGCCCAACTCTGGGGTCTAATACTCCAACGATTTCGGGACTCTAATCGCCTTGGTAAGAAGACCAAGTTTCAACGGGCTCACCGTTCATCCGCGTCCGTTTGAAGAATGGACATTGTCTTGCACTAAAAAAGTTATATCGAAATTGTACACTACTTCCAACTGAAAAGAACCTAATAAGCCGTGTCGAAGAATGCCAGGAAAAAGAACTTTGGAAATTCCGTTGTATATACATTCAATGGAAATTGAATACGGAAAAGTAGGATTGGAATAAACGGACAACAGAAATTAAAATTAATTTAACGTTATAAAATATATTATTTATATTTTAACCTTCTGCTATCAAATACAATTTTCAAAAGGACGGAAAATTATTCAAAAGATTGTCAACAAAAATTTGAATGACAGTTGTTATCCGAGGTTCCATATTCGTTACAAGTTGCGGCGTGTCTGTTATTATATGTTAACATTACATATGTATACAATTATTAGGTCTTTTTCCCAAATATTTTCATAAGTTGTACAAAAATTTATTAATTATAAACACTAAATCTGTATAAAATTCTGTTTATTGCTGATCTGACTTATCGTTATATCGTAAAAGCATACTGGAGTTCAGATTTAATTGATCATTATTGCTATCAGTTTTAAAACAATTGTTTATCCATAATAATTATCGATAATAACAGACATGCCGCAACTTGTAATGAATATGGAACCTCGCATAACAACTATCATTGAAATTTTTGTTGACAATCTTTTGAATATTTTTCCGTCCTTTTGAAAATTGTATTTGATACTGGAAGGTTTAAAGAAACCAACAACTAAATAGGTATATCAATTTTCAACAACAATTATGATTTTGTTTACTATCAATAAATAAAAGTTTATTTATATAAATTGAAAAAGCATTTATTCAGCTTTCAAATGTGTATAGAAACAGAAAGCATTGTATTTAAACAGAGATGAAAAATTCAGGTTGAATTAATCGGTAATGGCTCATTTCGTTTACTTTTCCAGAATTACGACTGTAACTTGGAAAATAGTCGAAATACGCGCTGTGCATTACACGACAGTAACACTAAATTGGCAACTACGAGATACCTGTAATTCAATATAATTCCTAAACTCACCACTCTAAATCGTAGAGGTCATACCAAAACCTCTGATTTTTTGAACAGTCGATATTTCAGAACATGAGACATGAAGTCCCATAAGATGATAGGTCTATCCTTATACCTCGTCTGTGCTTATACCAGAGAGGATAGGAGAGTGCTCACGCCCGGGTTTTCGGCGTTCCCGATATAGTGCTGACATCTGCTCAACCGTAGCATAGTACAGAACCGGTCCGTCTTTCCTGAAACAGAACCGTGTCGTCTTTCCTGGAACAAAACCGGGCCGTCTTTTAGCATAAAACCGAACGCACATTATGTTTTTAACCAGGATTAGAAGGTACAGCTTAATTGTATTATATGAAATATGTAACTAACATGAAAAGCTTGTGTACAAAATCTCTAATTAATGTAAATTAAGAATAATATTAATTGTAATGATACGTATTTTATTTTATTCCAAGTTTGTAGTTGCAAACACTAGTTGCAAAAAATGTAAAATCTGGAAAAATTTGAACAAATACAGATCTCATATCAAAGTTTAAAAGCGACCAACCTGAATATTAATTTAATAATGAGCTATTGTCATCAACACTATCTTAAATTTTTTCATATATTTAGCTACTGTTATTACTAATTAAACAAATTTTTCTTTCATGAATAAATATATTTTCCGCCTCAACACCATAAGATTTTTACTAGATAACTTTAAAAACACATTAGAACTATTTTTAAATAATTTTACTCGAATACATTCTAGTTTACTCTTTATTTCACCGTTCTACTGATTTTTTATGGGCTGCATTGCAGCTCTGTTTAACACTCTTTTACAGCTCAATACCATGGTATCATCCATATTCAAGGAAGAATAATTGTTTGCGACGATCATTGAAAAAACAAAAGTGTTTCCTTCATTTCAGTCCTTTAGTGCGTTGGTGACGTAGCGCCCAGCACAGCTACCTGTGTTCTGTGTCACATCTGAAGTTTTATGGTACGCTAACAATTGTTATTGAGTCGCAAGCCAAACCATACAAGCGAATGCATTCACAACTTCCAGAGACCTGCCTCCAAAACTACGTCTTGAAAAGTTCTAAACTAATTAAAGTATAACAGAATCATACAAGTGTCTACAATTACTTAACCAGTTAACTGTGTTTGACGAGTATACTCGTTATGAAGAAATGGCAATATTTTGTGTCATGACGAGTATACTCGTCAAAACAGCTATAATTCAAACAGCTGTTAGTTTTTGCTACTCAATTTAGGTGCACATTTTTCAAAGAGGTCGCAACAGCTAACTGGTTAAAATTCAAAGTACAGGGCGTTTCGTTTATCTTGAAAAATTGAGATATCTCGTGAAGGACTGTAAAAAGAGGACTTTAATAGAATACTTAGATAACAGGTGGTCTGTACGTACAAATAGCACCGGTGGCTGATCGAGATGAAACTTGGTGAGTATGTAAAACTCAACATTCTGCGAATATTCGCCGCATACTATGCGGTAGCCACAACTTGAATTTGTTATTGGGAGATATAGCAAAATGATCAACCCAAGCACTACATTTTTGTGGTGTTATACAAAAGGTTTACACGATGTTCTAAAAAACCATTATCAGAAAATAGGAATGGGAATGCCGTTTTGATAGCGAAAAGGCTATGGGATTTCAAATTCGCCAATTTCGAAACGCCTTTATCAAAATTGGCAACAACGCATCTGATAATAAATTGAAAATTGAGATTTTGTCTATAGTGCGCAAGATAAATGAATTTGAATTTATTACCTGTCTTATCATTTGGTACGAAATATTATCAAAAATTAACATCATCAGCAAACTATAGCACAATCAAAAGATGCACATCGATTTGGCCACGAAGCATCTGAAAGGTCTTAACGTATTCTTTGCGGAATGCAGAAATGAAGAAATAAAGTAGCAAATACCTTCTCGGTATGCGTTCATTACAAAAAGACTTCTCCAATTTGAATTTTACATATTCCATAAAACATTACATGTGTGTAACATAAACAAAATATGTTAGGAACTAGGTGTTTCTGGTCCCAAGGTTCCGGGATAAATGCCGTGGGGTTCCTCACAGTCCTCTTACCAAAAGGCATAGCCTTCCCCACTCCGTGGCCAGATCCTTCAGGACAAAGAGTCCCTTGTCTTTGGCAATAGGACGTCGGGTCGCTTGCCTTTTCTAAACATCCTCACCTTTAATATACAGTCAATGCTTAGACAATCGATAGCTGTGAGACCCAAATCGGTCATCAGCTATCGCGTCGCCTGCTGCCAGGACTGTTTAGCTTCACGGGCCATAGACATTATAAAGCCCTGCGATAAATCTGTCAAGGAATAAACATCCTTTCGGTCATTCCCACCAAAACCTCTCGTTAAAAATGCCTTGACGCTAACAAATACATATAAAATACATATAAAATACATATTTAGAAAGTAAAAAATAGTTCGGAAGTGTATATTAAAACAATTACGTTTTAATAAAAAAGATCGATGAGAATTAATTAAAAATTGTTCTTTAAAAAATTCAAAAAATATCTATTGTTATATAGTAAAAAATAACTATTTTTAAAATTAACACTAAATTCTGCGATCCAGATTTGTACATAGCAGAGTTGGGCAAAAATTTATTTTAAAATTTCGAATAGAAATAAATGAAAGCTATCTTTTATTCGAACTCTTTTCTCTCGGATACATATTCACTACAGTTCATCCGTCAGATACTTTTCACGATTTTCATTTGTCATCCGTGGGCCATCCGAATCGCGAAGTAACGGCTATGCGTGTTCGACGCCTCTAGCGGCGAGAATTTATTTCAGAGAATTTATTTGGAGATACAGCTGATGAGTTGCAAAGTATCTTGGACTTGTATTCGACAAATCGAGGCAGCGCCCCCATTTATTCGACGGCGAATTTTGTCAGATACTCGCAACTCAGAATGTATCTTTGATTTTCGACGTACGATTTTCTGCGTGAGATAGAAATTTATTCGAATGCTCGATGTAGGGAAGTGATTTATTCGATTTTTTATTCGTGACGAGCATGAGGAATAGATGAAAATCAAATGTATCTTTTATTCTAAATTGTATTCGAAGTTCGGATAAAAGACCGAGCGACGTTGCCAAGACGTAATACTTACGTACAAACACTATTTATTAATTAAACGATTGTTTACAGAAATAAATTTTTATTATTTAGGCAATTGTTTAAACAAATAAATTTTTATTATTTAAACAATTGTTTTTAACAATTTAAATAATAAAAATTTGTCTCTGTAAACAATCGCTTAAGTAATAAAAATGTACTGGTGTAAACATCTGTTTTACTAATAAAAATTTATTTGTTTAAACAAGTGTTTAAACTTTAAACGATAAAAACTTTTCGATTGTTAATGGTAGTACTATACCGTGGTACATATTTACGTATTACGACTTGGCAACGTAGGATAGAAAAATTAGTTATCCGAACTTCGAATACAATTTCGAATAAAAGATACATTTGATTTTCATCTCTGCCAAATAAATCGTGACGAAGAATCCTCAAATAAATCGTCTGGCCAAATCGAGCTTCAATTACGAATAAAAGTTACAGATACATTTCGCCGCGACATCTGCGTTCGAATAAATTCTGAAATTAATTTTTATTCGGCGCCTAAAATCGTTCAGATACTTTTCGAAGCCGAGTATCTTCAAATAAATCCGTCGAATAAATGGTGGCGTTGTATCCGACCATCCGAATAAATCCTGAACGTAGCCAGAAAATCATCCGAGAGGCAGTCGGGTACAAATCTCGAAACCAGACGTTCGACGAGTAAAGATACAAATAACTTCTCGCGATTCATCCGACTTCGAATAAAAACAAAAGATAGAGAGTATCTGTATCTGAAAGCTATTTAAATAACTTTTCATCGGATACTGCCCAACTCTGACTGGAGTATAGCCGGTACACGCATTGGTACCCCGTAATCCCTACAGAACTGTGGCTACCACTGGAACCGCCATGCCCCTAGCGGACAAATTACTAACACATCACCATTGCCAAATTCACACAGTCAATCTTCACATTTTTCGACCTTCATCTCTTTCTCTAGACAAGTGAACACGCTACGCTGTAGATACTCACTTCACTTACCATACGCTACGCTGTAGATACACACATCACTTACCTTTTTGAATTCTTTACTTTTATTGTTATTGTAAAGTTTATACTTCGTTTCTAAATATATACAAAAGTATAATCCACCTTTCTCACATAATTATTTACATTTCACATATAATTATTTTAATATAGCATAAACGCTATAGAACGCCGAAATCCCGGGCGTGAGCACTCTCCTATCACAGACGAGGTATTTGTCTGTGCTCTTATCCTCTCTGGCAAGCCTGATTTACTCCGATACCATGTCTGTGGTGTAGGATGTGGTCCAGGCTAAAAGTAAGTGTGGGGGGGCAGCATTATACCGGAGGCACAAAAACTCCGGGCGTGAGCATTCTCATATACTCTCTGGTATCTTACCTCTCTATGTCGCAGCGGCAAGTGCGCCATAGTTACAGGCTACCGCCGAGCGATACGGGAAAACAACAGTACATTATCACCAAACCGTTGACATGTAATTTAGCAACCGTTCTTTATTAAAATTCAGTTATGTCTGACAAGCGATCTCGTTGCGCCATTGTACATTCTGTGTCTTACATTGCAATGTGTGTTGTGCGAGTTCGAGACAATCTTCGAGAAAAACTAAATTATATATACACGTACATTAAAACTGACGAGTTCGAGTTCATCGGGTTCCCGCCCTACCTCGAAGTTCAAGCCTCTGCCAGGGCTGCAGAAAAGCTACAAAAAGTATTTCTTAAATTTTCATTAAAGGCTAAGATAAAATAATTATAAAATGTAATTTTGTTAGTATTCTCTTTGCAATTTCGACTAAATGCATATTTCTCGAAAAATTTGTTGTACTAGCTTGGAAACTAATCTTTGTAACATTTTGAAAAAGCTCCACACGTCTGAACCAATTCTAAAAAAGTGCGGAAGCGGAAAACATGTCCTGAGAGGATAGTATAATTTTCATTATGATCGGAGTACTAACCTGAGTACTATGTGATTGACTGTATAAAAATCTAAGAATCTCTAAATCTCTAAATCTTTTTGCTATTATGACGCTCCTACATGTATAGTTATTACACAAATGTGTGGAAACATTTCTTAGATTATTCTTAAGAACCGATCACATACATATAAGAATGCATAGTGCCTTACCTCGAAGTAAAAATGCTTGAGACTCATCTTGCCAGGGAAATTTCACTATTATCCATTGTGTTGTGGAGAAGATGGTGTCGGTAGTGTATTTAACAGACTGTGAAGCAAGATTTCAGTACCATTTTTGGCTAACCAAGTACAGCAGTTATTTGGCATTATGAACAAGAGGATGGAATTCAGTTATGATGAACTGGTAATCATTACCATTATATTATACCGACAAGTAATTGCGCTGCATCAACTGCGTCAGCTACACCAGGCACAACAGGAAGTAAAATGCAAAAGGAGAAGTTGTTACAGTATTCATCCACTATGGCAAAGTCGAGACACTAAAGGAGAATTCATTTTAATCAAACAGATGTTAATGCATAACAAGGAAAAGTTCTACGGATATTTCCATATGAGTAGATACTGCTTTGCCACCTTACTGTGAAAAATTGAGGTTCAGCTGGTCAAAAAATGTACGCATAAGAAAACATCAATTGCACCGAAGGAACGATTGGCAGTTTGTCTGCGGTACGTGGGTCTACAATTTATTGCTTTTTGTAAACACTTTTTTATTATTGTTGCTAACAATATCAAATTTACATTATTTGTAATAGTTACAAACGGAGACCATAATTGTTATAATCAAAATTTTTACACTTGTGGTATAGAAGTTAATATTATTTATTAATTCATAAGCTTAATCTATCTTAATCTAATTTAAGTTTGCATACAGTCATTATCATCATCCTCCATCTCTTCTAACTCTGTTACGATTTCTATTATTTTTCGCTTTGCAATCGATTGATATTTCCTCCCGAGTCCTGAAACGCTTGCCGCCATGGCGTCAAAGAATTGTTGAATTGGCGTCCTTGGTGTTTCGACACCCACCTTTTCTTGCACCATATGCTTAAGCAGCTCCGTACAATCTGTAATATTCTTTTCCAAAGCCATGCCCAGTTCCTCCAAATTGAGTTTTTTCTTTTTTCGTGGTGGCTGTGTTTCTTCTGCCCCGTCTGAATGGTCCACATCAATTTCCAAATTATGGGGCGACAACGATGACAACGACGATGGAGGCGGTCCATTCGTCGCCTGACTGCTACATTCTCCCATGCTAGCATATTCAATGCTTGACAGCATTTCTCGCTCCTGAAAGTACGGGGTCAAGAATTGCAGCAAATCCTCGTACCTGTATTTCCGGCCCAGGGTATCCGTCGCCTGCCCGCTCCGCACCGCATTGTTCCTGGCGCGGAACTTCCGAAACTGGTCCCGGATGTTTTGCCATCTACTTTTACACAGCGCGGCTATAAACAAAAACAGTTTCCAATTCACCTTTTATCATTGTTTCAGATACTTAGTAACGGGAGATTCGTTGAAAACTATTAGTTATAGTTTCAAAATGGACCGTGCAACCGTTCACCAAATAGTTAAAGAAACATGCAAGATGATAACGGGGACGCTGCTACTGGACACGATTCCTACGCCCAGCATGGAAACGTCGGAAAAAATTAAACAGCAGTTTTGGGAAAAGTGCCAGTTCCCCAATTGTTTAGGGGCCATCGATGGCAAACATGTAAATATTCAGGTGCCATCGAACTCGGGATCATTACATGTGAACTATAAAAAGACCCATTCTATAGTTTTAATGGCCGTGGCTGACGCTAACTCAAATTTTATTGCTGTAAATGTTGGGGCATTCAGAAAAAATAGCGATGTTGGGATTTTTGCCCAATCGCAACTAGGACGAGCAATTAACGATGGGTCCTATCGGATGTTGCCCGTCACTAATTTGCTGGGCACGTCGATTTGTGCGCCCTGCGTTATAGTGGGCAATGAGGCCTTCCCACTGAAGAGGAATCTTCTGAGGCCGCATCCCGGCAAGCAGGCGGAAGGAACTGAGGACAGGACATACTTGAATACACACCTGTCAATTACTTGACGGGTAGTGGAGAATGCTTTCGGGATATTGGCTAAAAAATTTAGAATCTATAATAGACGGATAAGGCGAAACCGGAAAATGCAGATTGCATAATTATGGCAACGTGCGTATTGCATAATTTCATACGTTCGTACGAGAGATCTCGCCAAAAGGGTCGGACACATGATTTGCCACAGGAAGAAAATGCACAGAGTGCCACGTGGAATAATTTGAACCATCATGGAGGTAATTCAACGAGAGAATCTTTTAATGTTAGGGACAAATTCAAAGACTATATTTTCGCGTCCAGGAGCTCGCACACTGGCGCGACATAAGAAATATTTACAATGACACACAGTAATACTCGGGCGCTTTTAAAAAATTATAACCTTTCCAAGATTGGACTAAATGACTTCTATTTTTTCGAGATGTTAGAAAGATCAGTTTCCTAACTCACGTAAGTAAATTTGATTGTAGCACACTTTTTTTTTTTAATTGCAATTTGTCAGTATCGTAGAGAAAATTTTGAAGGTGGTTTCTTGCAATTTTTTTATGCTAGCTTATATTGAAAATTTAAAATACTGCTGTAACACCACAAATACTGATTGAAGAAATAATTTCGAACATTTATTACAATAACTTCTTTCTCACAAATCTCTCTATTGCAGCTACTTTATTATTCACAATCAAAATCAATTTGTTTGGCACTTTCATTTACAACACTTTCACAATCAAATTTTTTCCTCTACAATTGATATAATTACGGAGTGATAGGATATTATAGATATTATAGATACAGAGGGGATAGGTAATTAGGAAATAAGATATAAATGAGTGTATGTGCTAGCGATGAATGGAAATGCAGTATGAATCGTTAAGATAGAATTATAATAGTTAGGAATATGTAAACTAAATTGTTATTAAAATACAGTGAATACTAACCTGGTTGATTTAATTCATCTGCTATCTCCCTCCATGCAACTGATTTGTATTTACTGTCCATGTACTTGGCATGACTCGTATCGTATAAAAACTCCCGACTTTTCACGCACTCGATCAATCGCTCATCCTGCATTTCAAGTCGCTTTTTACTATCCCACTGTCGAAACTAGCAGTGATATTTGTGGCGTATTTTCGTCAAAAGCAACCTCGTAAGCCTTTGCGTGCGAGTAAGAAACGCCGTCTGAAATTTGAATGGAGTAAGTAACGCGGATCGCTGGGGGGCCTGCAACTGACCTACCTGAATCGGGGCGCTCCGATTTTTCAGCGGTCCATCGTGAAATTTGTTTCACAGAATTAAACCTGTCGAAATTAAACTTCCTCATGGGGAAAAAAGATGTGTAAAATATATGCAACATTTATTTAAAATAGTACACTACGATATAATAAAGAACAATATGGACTGATATGACAAAAGAGTTGTACAATATTTTGTCTGAGGAATGTGACTTCTTTAATCGAAAACAGGGACTTATACACTGTCCGAAATTTGTATAAGCCATGATGTTTTTTTTTTAATAAATTTCTATTATTATTCCACACCAACGAATAATTTGTTTGTTACCATATCGTAATTAATTGAAGAAAGCATAAATATTGGGTTCAAAAAATAGATACACCATTTATTACAAGAAAATTTCTTTTCTTTCTTTCTTTTATTTTACCATTTATTTCAAGAAAAACAAAAATATTTAAGAGAAAACTGCGAAATTTCTACGTACAAAGCCACTAGCATTTTTCATAAATGAACACGAAAGTAAAATCGGATACTTTTCGGAGTAAGTTGAATTTTGTTCAAATATGAATATATTGTAGTCTTTAGTGATATATGAAGATATGTCAAATGGTTTCTCGATATCGTAAAAATTGTTTATCTGCAGACGTCAAAGTGAAGTGTCAACCCTTTTTTTATTAAATCCCAACTGCGGTACTAACAAACTAATGAAAATGATATTTTCAGAGTTCATAATGAAGATGTAAGGGTATCTAATACAAATTGTTTCAGCTGAAAAAAGTGCTTTTCGCCATTAATGTGGCAATTTTTTCAAACAAATGAGGTGTTTTTCTAGCGGGGAAATATTTAAAAATTTGAAAAAAATGAGAACATATCGCCAAGTTCCCCTTTACAGACTTGTTTGAAAAATTGGTGACACTTTAAAATCGACGAAATTAAAATTATTTCAATTGAAATAATTCAATAATAATTCAATTGAAATAATTCGTGCTGCACTGAGATATATCGCCTCGGACGACCGACGTACTTGCTCTAAAAAATAATTTAAACTTCACCAATTTCAAAGTGTCCACTTTCTTAAAAACAAGTCCGTAAAGGGGCTATTTCCTCGTTTTTTCAAATTTTTTAATATTCCCCTTTTCTCCGACATTTGTTTAAAACAATTTCAAAATAAATGGTGAAAAAACCATTTTTGTTCAACTGACATTATTTTCATTAGATGATACTCTTACGTTGTTACTATAAGTCCCTAAAACCTCATTTTCATCGGTTTTTAAAATCAACAATTTTACTTTATGAAAAAGTGTATATAATAGTTTCTTATAGAGAATTATTAGAAAGTATGAATTCGATGCTTTCTCCTTGAAATTTCGTTTTTTATTTTGCGGAGCATCAAAAATTGCGATGTGGAAAGGCTGGCAAAAGACGCGGCGTCCGGGGATTCAGGTAATTGTAAGTGCACCTACTGATCGACCGCTATTGACCAGCAGCATGGACGAGATACTGTTAAAGACTGCCAGCCTTACGGGAGGTTGTGTCACTCGAATAATTCGTGTAGATTTTCGTCTCCCGTGAGAGAAATACAAACTACAAATAGCGCGGCTATTCGCATGCGTTTTGAATATTGCAGCCTACTCTGTAGGAATCCGTTAGTTAATGAAATAAGAACTCACTTTTAAACTTAACAAGATATGTATTTCCCGGCAGCTCAGGGCGAGTTGCATGAAACTCTACAGAGCGTACAAGACTGTAGGGAACACGCGTATATGTTGAGGCGATCAGAAAACAAGAGCGTTTATACACGTCCGATACTTGTGACGGACGGAACGGAAAAGAGGCCTCGACATGGCGGTCTCTCGCCTATGTCGATTATCACGCCACGCGGTTGGCGTTACCAACCTCATGGCAGTGCAGTTACTTGGCGCGTGCCTAGTGGGATAGCACAGCAGAGCAAATAACCCCACATTTGGAGTTTTCTAACGCGCTCTAGGATATAAAGTGTTTACTTTATATATGTCCTAAAAGCCTAACAAACAAACGTCCCAGAATTATCTCCACTATCGCAGGGTCTATCTCGTGAGGTGTCGAGAAGTTCAAAATAACACCGGTTGGGTATATCGGTGTAAGACCAGAAGATCACTACTAATACAATTATAAAACTTCTTTATTTTTCTACATTTTTTTTATGAAACTTTCACTAACATATTTGTGGCATTTTTCTGATTAAAATGAAACAAAATATTATATAATTCCGATGATATTTACTTTTAATAAGGAAATTTTTTAAACCAATAATTATTTCAATATATGTAACACAACCAAACTATAAAAATGTTATTTACTTTTGTATACGAACTAAGACTTGAATATTTGGTTTCAAAGGAAGTGAGAAAATTTTATCCCACAAGGAAAAAATAGTTGATTGTGTCGAACGCACTTCAGCCGTTATGGGTTAATAAAGTATTGTTTACTTTAGTCACACGAAGTGAAATGAGTCTTAAAATTTGCATTTAAAAAATGGCAGACGTACTTTTTATTGAACCTAATATTGTTGTACTTTCTAAATAGTAGTGTCCGCTTTCGTTAATCATGAATGTAAACCGCATATTTTCTATTAGCATTACACAATTAGCGTATAATAAAGGCACAATAACGATACATGTCACAGTTACTATGGTGAATGGTACAATGCATCGATCTCAGACCAGAAGACGTTGCTGCTCATTATGCAAAATTGTATGGAGCCAGCCTCCATCACAACCGCCAACTTTCTAACGATATCGATGGAGAAGTTCGGTACGGTAAGGGGTATCACATAATCAGTCGTGCTGTTGGACATTGTTAAATACATTACGTTATTGTTTATTGAAGGTTGTCAAAGTCTCGATATCCTGTTTTACGATGCTCTACTCAGTTTCATGATCACTAGTTTACTATCGGAGAAGACAAATTCTTGGATTTCAATATGATGCAAGTTTATACATGTTGCATTATGCTTGATCTTAGCAGGTATGTTTTAAAATGAGCCTATGCTTGTTGTGTAATTAGGGAGAAATAAAAGAAACAAAGCAAACAGTAACAAACGTTAACGATGCAACGACACAGTCATCAATCTTATTGTTGCCGAACATGCTTACGAAATAGGGAAGCCTGGACATGAATATCGCGAGCCACGACGCACATGAAATATTTACGTCTCAGGATTGACTTAGTCCACACCAATTACCGCGCGATCCAAGCCCGCACAAATAAGCGTATAGCACTGGAATACGCGCCGCTGGCACTCTTTGTGACCCGCGCTGCCGAATTCTTGATAAAAGGACCGCCCGGCGACGAAACCGGCGAATATCACGGATTCATTCGATACTCAATTCGATTCAATCACGCACAGTCGTATCGTACACATCGGCTCCTTCATACCAGTGTCTGTGAAAACACTGTCCAACACCAAAATCGTTTTGCAATACCTGTTGGGTGATTCTTATACACTTTGTCATCCTAAAACCGAATCTGAAAGTAGAATTGCTCCATCACGCAACGTTTTCGAAAAGTTTTGGTTTTTGTAAAAATGCCGGATTTTGATACAAAATGACGTGTTACGCAAAAACTAAATACGCGAGAAAGTTCAAATTTGAGTCAAGAGATAGAGGGGACTCTCCTCTACATATTCATATAGTCACTTATATTTTTATGTACTTCGTAATAGTTGTAAATGGTTGTTAAAGTTTGAAAATGTGCCGACACGGGTACCTTGTACGCTCTATTTTTGTATTTATGTGAAAAATCCTTTATCCAGCAGGAATTTACTATACACGAATGCATTTTACAGACATTTCTGGTAAAGAAACCATTAGCGAAAAGTATTTGGTTCCCTTAGTATACGGGAAGATTAAGAAAATAGTCATTGACAGTTTGTGCGCGACGCGTTCGCGCCAGACGGCCATTGCAGCCTTTTCTCGGCTCGCCAGGGCCGTCGCTATGCATAGTCGACGTTGGTACCATTCAAGTATGTCTTTGCTTACTATGCTTAATTACATACATTTCTTTTTTGTCTTTTTGGATGCCAATCATTACACAATATTATAAAAATACGAGTTATATTCACATTTCATTGTGGAAGTGCTTAATAAAGAAAATTAACAGCAGCAATGCGGTGACTTTAACACGTCATTTTGTATCAAAATCCGGCATTTTTACAAAAACCAAAATTTTTCGAAAACGTTGCGTGATGGAGCAATTCTACTTTCAGATTCGGTTTTAGGATGACAAAGTGTATAAGAATCACCCAACAGGTATTGCAAAACTCAAAAAAAGTTTGATTTTGTTGGACAGTGAAATCAGTTGTGATAGTGTTCGAGATCATACGCAAGAATCTTCAAAATAACGTCGTCCCCGTGCTCATCCTCATTAAGCCACAGATAACGCAGCATCCAACCTGGAAGGCTAAATCACTTGAAAGCTCCTAGATTCACTGCCAGCTTCGGGCTCATCAATCCAACAAAGGAGGAGGTCCAGGAGGGATGCTGATCCCTACACCATCAGGCAGAGATCGCACTGTTTATCTAACTTTAACACAATCCTGATCACCGACACAGGTAAGGACAAGGTTTGCTCAAACATCTCCACCTAGAACTGCTACGGAATATTTTTCGACTGTCTTGAGGACGATACTTCCACAAAACCACCAATAAACGAGGACAAACACAATTCAATCACCCGCGATAACGTGTGTTGTGATTATCTGGCTGTTATAAGATTTTTATATTCATAATAACATGAATTCAGCAGATGAATTCAGATTACACTGTCCAATAAAATAAAACTTATTTCTTTGTTTTGCAATACCTGTTGGGTGACTCTTATAGACTTTGTCATTCTAAAACCAAATCCGAAAGCAGAATTGAACTATCACGCAACGTTTACGAAAAATATTGGTTTCTGTAAAAATGCATGATTTTGATAAAAAATGATGTATTACGCAAAAACTAAACATGCGAGAAAGTTCAGGTTTGAGTCAAAAGATAGAGGGAACTCTCCACTATATATCCATAAAGCCAATCATATTTTATTTTAATTATATTTATGTACTTCCTAATAGTTGTAAATGGTTGTTAAAGTTTGAAAAAGTGCCGACGCGGGTACTTTATACGGTCTATTCTTGTATTTATGTGAAAAATCTTTTATCTAGGAGGAATTTACTATACAGGAATGCATTCTACAGACATTTCTGGTAAAGAAACCATTCACGAGAAGTATTCGGTTCTCTTAGTATACGAGAAGGTTAAGAAAATATTCATTGACAGTTTGTGTGCGACGCGTTCGCGCCAGACGGCCATTGCAGTCTTTTCTCGACTCGTCAGGGCCGTCGCTATGCGTAGTCGACATTGGTACCACTCAAATCACGGATTCAAATTAAATGTTTTCAATTTTCAGATTTTATGGCACAATCCTCGACCTAGTTCCACTAGATATTGCTGTCCCCTTCGATTTCTTTTTAAAAAAAGAACACCTGACATAGTCAAACACGAAAAGGAAACAATACAAAATCAAATTGATGATCTTGAACCTGCAGCTGTTAAATTTTATCATTTTAACGTCAAAATTGACCACATTTACCTATTTACCATGATTGACGGAAAAATATGTAACACTTTAACAGATACATCGTCGCAGGTTTGCTATCTGTCTGGTGCGAAACCAACGGAAATGAAAATCTCGAATTGCTTAAAAAGAAATCGATAAAACATGAAACATTGACTTTTGGCTTATCAAAACTTCACGCGTGGATTAGGTGTTTGAATGCCTATTGACGTATCATATCGTTTAAGCACAAAATAATGGCAAGTCTGGGGTGCTGAGCGAAAAACTCTATGAAAAGAAAGGAAAGATCATAAAATAAAACGATTTAGGAATGAAACTGGATTATTGATAGATCATACAAAGTAAGGTTTCGGATCTAGTAATGAAGGAAATACTGCCCGAAGATTTTTGAGAAACCCGTCACTTTTTTCGTTAATTACTGATATTGACGAAGTAATGATAGATTGGAATAATGATTTTGTAAGTTCTATCAAGTGGGTTTAAAATTTTAAATCATACGTCTATGAGACTTTTCGTAAAATTATATCCATGATATAATATACCAGATAAAATTTTGTTGCACCGGCGTGATGTAATAAAATATTTTCTGTTACCAACTGGGATCATGTCCGAGGAAGCATAGGAAACTTGTAATAAGGACGTTAGGTACTTCGGTGAATATAATACCAGAAAAAATAGTAGATTAGCAAGAAATGAAGTTCTATTGAAAAGATTGATACTTGCATCAGACTCTCTCATAGTTCCTATGCGAGTTCCAAGCCATAAACGTGACTTGCCTTTGTCAAAAAAATAATTAAGAAAAAAAAATTACTATGTGTGTGGCTCCTGTTGTAATGAATGCACACAATTTTTTTTACATATAAATCTGCAGTCTAGTTATGAGTTTTATAAATATAAATTTCAACATATTTTGAAAACTACTAATTGTATCGATTTAATTTTCGTCACATTCGATTTAAAATAACAAAATCATAGACAATAGCACTACCATTGATAGAAATATAATTTTAGATTTTTTCTTCCTAATTCAACAACCTGGACCACTGTGGTTCGGGGCGAGCAGGTTCCTCTCTAAATAGTGGGCCTCGAATCCCCTCGCTTTGAGGCTGTTGAAAGATTCACTATCCATGCCCACGATGAGATGCGTGCTACCGTCCACGACTCTGCACCTCTGCAGCGTGACCTTTATGTTGACTGGGGAACCGGGAATGAAGGTGGTGATCTTTTCTAGCCTTAGAAGGCAGTCTCTTTCTCTGAGACAGAGATGCCCCTCCCAAGGCTGTATCTTGACCACCGTGGCCCTCAGCCATTCCTTCAACTCAGAGTTCTTGCAGGTTATACAGATGATCCCCAGCGTCGACCTGTACTCGTAGAACAGGGGAAGCGTCTGGCCTTCCGAAACGGCATCAATAGCCATCTCAACGCCAGGGTCACTTTGTCCCCCTATTCCGCTGTCAGCATTTCGTCCGGATAGCCAAGCAGCATAATCACTACCCCTTCTACCGGCCACGACCGCTCCACTGAAGCTGGTGGAGGCTGGTAAGAGGCTCCCCCTTTTCTTTTGCTCTGGGGTGTCACCTGCGGGTTGTCGGTTCCTTTTGAGGCCACGGCCCTCTTTCACATCCCCTCCCTACTCTATGACTGTGACCTGTGTCACTACCAGTCACAGAACCGCTCTCTGATCTGACCCCGGAGAGGAAGCTTCGAGAGGAATCGTTCTCCTTCAGTTTCAGACTGCCGTCCTTACTATCCCCCCCCCCGTAGTTTACCCCGTAGAGCTTGACTTGAGGGGATAAGACTAGAGTATCACGGGAGGCCGCCAGGTACCTCTTGGGCATCGTTCGGTGCCATGCAGTTCTCGGCACGATAACTTCTCCCTTGGTTTGGGGGACTTGGTCCGCGGTAGAACCTTCCAACTGACGGTTTTTCAACTACTATAGCACCTGCTAACCTGGGCCACTTCTGGGTCCGTTCCCTGAATACCTGATGTTGCAGCAATAGCAACGCGAGCCGCCAGAGTCACGCGCTCAATTTCCCAGCCATTCGAACGTCCATTTAGGGTCAATGCATACCTCACAGGTCAGCCTGGCGGACAAAATATTACAATCCTTTTTTTGTGAGGAAATGCTTTTCGAATACCCCGGCTCCCTGGGGGAAGTCGGGGTTATGTGGGACTATCCCTAAGGAAAATCCCCAGAGGCTACCCACTAATACCTCACGCCCACCTATTGTAAGCTAAAGGGGAGGTTCCTGGATTACGCAAGTACTCAGGACATCTCCCAGCTAACATCGTACCCCGACAGAGGGACCCGCCCGGTCTCCATCTCTGAAGCCATCTCTGAGTCTCCCCGAAACGAACCCACGCAATCCCAACCATCGCCACCCCCCTCGTGGGGGCACACGTCGGCGCGGGGGTCGTCCCTGCGTCCAGATCCCCCTCGCGGAGCCTGGGTCCCGCTCCCGGGCCCGCTGGGCGTCCTCCTTATGCAACATAACGTCCTCGCAGAAGGAGGCCACCGTCATCCACGACCTCCCGCTGCCGGCCATGTGGTCAACCACAGCCGCCAGCGAGAGGTCCCACCCTTCCACCGCAGCTCTAAGGATACGGCGCGGCTCTGCCCAAGCTGGGCATTCCTGCAAGGTATGCCTCGCTGTGTCCACATCTTCGCCGCAGGAAATATTACAACCCTGGTTTTGAATCTAGTATTTAGAAGCGCACAGGCCTATCAGGCTTTCTAACATATTTTCTGCTCCAGCCTTTCAGGCCATTTAGCTCGAACGTCTGTGCATTTTCAGATGGCCTTTCGAGAGCGAGTTGACAGTTGCTTGCTGTGCATGGCACAAAAAAAATGTTTTTAGTGGCTCCACAGCTTCTCAACTTCTCGGAGCCACAAAATTGAAAATTTTGGGTACTTAGAATTCTTATAAAAATGCATTAGGTTGGAGGGAAAGTTCTATCGTATTTTAAAGAAAACAATTGAATCAATTTACAAAAGTGTATGTTTAATGTTGTTCAATGATATAATTTCCATTATTTGTAACAACTTGTTGCCATCTTTCAGGTAACCTATCCATTCTTGTTTTTCAATGGCGCAATAGCAACATGTGTTTTTGATTCACAAGTAAACTTACCTGTTTATTTAAAATACGGCAGAACTTTCCCTCCAACCTAATATATGATATCAACAGTTATTTCAGATACACAGGAAAATAATAAAATGTTTATTTTAGGGAACTCAATAGTGTCATTTCGCCGACTATTATACTTTGTAACTTAATTAACCCTGTACATACCATGTAAAAATTTTATACGGTACACATGGGATGTGATAACTACAAACGGCTGTCAGGTGTGAATTATTTTATTATTTTGGGTCTATAAGATTGTCGAATATTCTTTAGGCATTCTGAAATTAAGGTCGACAGCGTTTGTCTTAACACTAAACCTACCACGTGCGGTTAAATGACCGTTTTTGAAGTTTCGTTTAAAATTTCTTGGATACAACGTTACTGTATCGCCATGTAACTTATTGATTTGAATGTGCTGAAAATGCATAAATGTAAATAAAACTTTTCTAAATAGAAAGAAATATTTTGTTTACTATCCAATTGGCTAAAATCTCTTTCTATATTAAGATACATGTTTTTTTGAAGCGGTCATTTGACCGCTCATGGTAGAATTAGGTATACATGAAGTGTCGGTAGCTGTAATTAAAATTGAAACTTTCACGTAGTGAAAAAACAGAACCCGAGGAAAGTGGACGTGAGATGTTATTTATTTTACCTAAATTGTTGTTGTGGTGTCATACACTCCAGGTGTACAGTACAAATTAACACCAACCATAGTACAAAGGACACTCAACTTAAAAATTCCTATCCATAAGAACCTAAAAATTATTTATCTCCTACATTGTTTTTCCACTCGGCAAGGTATGGTACGAACGGCACTAATGCAAGTAGAAGGTGTTGTACCATTCGTCCGTTACCCCTAGCCCATCAATTTTATGGCACAGTCAGATGCTGGTCAACTCTAAAAATGAGGCTAGAATAAAAATTAGTTTCTGCGACGAGATAATTACTTTATGGCTACTGTCCGACGAAAACGAAGGAAAAAACACGGTCAACACGTGCTGAAAGGGACTTCCTCATACTATATCATAATATCGTACCTCCTACGCGGAAAACACAACAGTAAATACTATTTATACCAAGAAATTCATAGCATTGGTGTTTCCAGGGGTGTACAGGGGAGTAAACGGTTCTGGGAACACTTGGGGTTCTGACAGTAGAGGATACGCTGTGCCTTTGTACACAGCATCTCAACTCTTTCAAGTGGCTTTCCGGGATCCCAAAATACGTATAAATGGGGAAAAACCGCCAGGCTTGCCGGACTGGTAGATAGGCATCGACCCTTATACTATTATGCAAACCGCCACATCACAATTGGTCCTCTGGACCGTGTCTAAACAACCTTAATAAGTTAATGTTAACAATATGACGGTATATTAAAATTTTTCTGATGTTTTTGCTGTTCCTTGTTTTGCTCACTCATTTTTGTCATAAACATATAAAATGCTCAGTCTAGTAATAAGAGTATTTAAACGTAAATACACGTAGTGTTTATTCACATCTATTTTATCAAGTATTCTTAAATTATTATGTACATAAAGGCTGTCATTGCCACAGACAAAAATTAAATATACATTACGTAACACCTTTTCTATTCTACAGTTTAGATGCACTGAGTGCATTCAAAAACAATTTGATTTCTACAAAGTAACAGGGCGTGGTCATTCAGTCACTAGCCCTTTTTGTAAAAACAATATGTAAACATTTACTGAACTGTCACAGACTTTGCCATAGCCTTTAGGTCTTTCCTTGATATCTTGCCAGAAAAAGTATGAGGAAGTGTTGGTACAAACTGCACACCTCCCCGTAGTTTATAAGGATCCGGAAATTTCTTCTCCACGATCGATATCAATTCTTCTGCGGTCACCTGAAAATTAAACTAATCACAACAAATACCTTGTAAATAAATACCTAAATCACAAAAGATGTATGTAAAAGCAAACCACACTGGAATTCTTGACGTTCGATAAACTAGAAGACAGGCATCACGTTAATCATGAATAAAAATATGACGCCGAGCGTCCTAATCTACCAATAGATAAAAACTATATTTATGAGCAAATCAAACTTAAAAATGTATATATTTCAATAAAAGTGTAATAAAACCTTTGTGTAATACTTATGTAATGAACGATGAAAGTTACTTCCCATTGCAATTATACATATTAACGGAAAATTAGTATAAATATGGTCCGACTTGTATCGTGTTTGGTATCATTTTAATCAGAAAAATTCCACAAATATATTGACGAAAGTCTCATAAAAAAATAATTCATAATAAAAAAGTTTAAGTTTGGATTTAAAGGCCTGAGCTTACGCCAGTCTTTCATCTTTCCCGAACGCTTCGACTTTCCGCGTCTCTTTCTTTCCCATACACTGTCCTTCTTTGCGTCCAAAACTTTAATCGCTTATTACACAAGTTCACCAGTTCATTATCATCGGAATTATATCATATCATTTTCAATATTTTCATTATTTCATATATGGTATCATTTTCATTAGAAGAATGTCACGAATATGCTGGTGAAATTCACATAAAAAAATAATGAAAAATAAAGAAGTTTTCTTATTGGATTAGTAGAGGACTTCTGATCTGACACCGACGTATCAAACCCGTAATATGTTCACACTTCTCGGCCGCGGCGGCGGTTCTCGAGCTTCTTGGCCTCTCACAGTGGGGATAGTTCTGTGACAATTATAGGCCAGATATTTAAGACATACATTGAAAAAAGACTATACCCGGTGTCGCCTCCAGTTCCGACACCCGTTGGAGGTCCGGAAAAATTAGCGACGTGACAATACCTCTATCTGTAACTAGACAATTAAGATAGTTATAGCAGATAATTATACTTCTTTATCTGGCGCCTTGCTGACAAAAGCAATTGGATGTTCGTCGTCTGTAGGATGGGGCATACTGACGATTCCAACTTCGAAAACTGCCGGATGTGTTTGCAAAACATTCTCGATTTCGGTTGGTGCTATTTGATATCCCCTATACTTAATGATCTCCTTTATTCTATCGACGATGAACAACTCCCCCTTGTCATTATAGTAAGCCAAATCGCCCGAGTGCAGCCAACCTAGAATTAAAGTTAAAATGATCCTATAAAGTTTTTCATTTTCAGGACGTCAAGATGTCACGTGAAACATACTTCACAACAAAGACAGATAACTCTCCAACAAAATAAAACTTATTTCTTTGTTTTGCAATACCTGTTGGGTGACTCTTATAGACTTTGTCATTCTAAAACCAAATCCGAAAGCAGAATTGCTCTATCACGCAACGTTTTCGAAAAATATTGGTTTCTGTAAAAATGCATGATTTTGATAAAAAATGATGTCTTACGAAAAAACTAAACATGCGAGAAAGTTCAGATTTGAGTCAAAAGATAGAGGGAACTCTCCACTATATATCCATACAGCCAATTATATATTATTTTAATTATATTTATGTACTTCCTAATAATTTTAAATGGTTGTTAAAGTTTGAAAAAGTGCCGACGCGGGTACTTGATACGGTCTATTTTTGTATTTATGTGAAAAATCCTTTATCTAGCAGGAATGTACTATACAGGAATGCATTCTACAGACATTTCTGGTAGAGAAACCTTTCACGAAAAGTATTTGGTTCCCTTAGTATACGAGAAAATTAAAAAAAATTCATTGACAGCTTGTGCGCGACGCGTTCACGCCAGACGCGTTTGCTTTGATTTTTAAATAATTTCGTCATACATATAACAAAAACAGTCTGGCTGATTTATACACTTCTGCGACATTTTATCAATTTAATATGGAGCTATCTACGTCTTAATTATGTACTTAAATCAATACAAATAGTCCCATTTACATCGTGTTTGGACTTATTTTAATCAACAGAATCTCGAATGTCCATTGGTATTACAATTATAAAGATAAGACAACAATTACTAAAAATAAAATTTTCTAGTCACCGTAATGCTGCGGTTAATTTTCTTTATTAAGCACTTCCGCAATGAAATATGAATATTTGTGTAATGATTGGCACCCAAAAAGACAAAAAAGAAATGTATGTAATTAAGCATAGTAAGCAAAGACATACTTGAGTGGTACCAACGTCGACTACGCATAGCGACGGCTCTGGCCACTCGAGAAAAGGCTGCAATGGCCGTCTGGCGCGAACGCGTCGCGCACACGCTGTCAATGACTATTTTCTTAATCTTCTCGTATACTAAGGAAACCAAATACTTTTCGTGAATGGTTTCTTTACCAGAAATGTCTGTAAAATGCATTCGTGTATAGTAAATTCCTGCTGGATAAAGGATTTTTCACATAAATACAAAAATAGAGCGTACAAGGTACCCGCGTCGGCACATTTTCAAACTTTAACAACCATTTACAACTATTACGAAGTACATAAAAATATAAGTGACTATATGAATATGTAGAGGAGAGTTCCCTCTATCTCTTGACTGAAATTTTAACTTTCTCGCGTATTTAGTTTTTGCGTAACACATCATTTTGTATCAATATCCGGCATTTTTACAAAAACCAAAATTTTTCGAAAACGTTGCGTGATGGAGCAATTCTACTTTCAGATTCGGTTTTAGGATGACAAAGTGTATAAGAATCACCCATCAGGTACTGCAAAACGATTTTGGTGTTGGACAGTGTAATTAAATATTGACATTGTAATTGAAAATAATTAAAATGAGACGAAGGAAGGTCCATCGCACCCGAGGTGCACCCGACGATAACAAATAACGAAACTCGCGCGTGTTACGATGGAATAATATCGTGGCGGGTACTCGTAACGCTGTACGCAGTAGTGTTAGTGCGGTTAAAGTCTTTCCATCGACACCGGAAAGTCTCCGAAACCACCTTGAGGTGGCGACGGCGGCGATCCTCAGGGTTGGCTGCCTGACCGACGCCTCGTACGTGTCGTCATCTGTGCACACTTCCCGACCTCTCGGCTTTTTGTGCGGGTGTTACGACGACCCAGTCGCCTGGCGGAATCGCGACAACAAGGATTAGGTGCTGTCAAAATCGCCCCACCAACACCGAAGAACATTCAAGCCCACTCCGAAGTGACCGGCGGGTGTTCCCCTCAGGGTTGGCTGGGCGATCGTAGCCTTGCACGAGTCGGCATACGTGCGCGCCTCCCGAGAAATCGGCGGCGTGTATGTGTGTTGCGATGGTTCTCGGTCGCGGGGACGAGATCGTACGAACGCGTCGGGACGATCCTGAATAAAAGTACGGGCGGTACACCAATAGCAAAAATAAACGGTTACATACTAATCCAATTACAAAACTTCTTTATTTTTCGTTATTTTTTTATGAAACTTTTACCAACATATTCGTGGCATTTTTCTGACTAAAATGAAACCAAATATGATATAATTCCGATGATATGTACGTGTGTAATGAACGATGGAAGTCTTTCCACACCAATTACATTAACGGAAAATTAGTGTAAATATGATCCGAATTATATCGCGTTTCATATCATTTTAATCAGAAAAATTCCACAAATATATTGACGAAAGTCTCGTAAAAAAATAATTCATAATAAAAAAGTTAAATTTGTTATTTAAAGGCCTGCGCTCACGAGGACTTTGATCTGTGCCGGCAGCCGCGACTCTTCGCTGCTCTTTCCTTCCCATACTGTGTCCTTCTCTGTGTTCGAAACTTTTATCGCTTGTTACACAAGTAAATATCATCGGAATTATATCATATTTGGTTTCATTTTAATCAGAAAAATGCCACGAATATGTTGGTAAAAGTTTCATAAAAAAATAACGAAAAATAAAGAAGTTTTGTAATTGGAATAGTAGTGGTCTTCTGGTCTCACACCGATATAGCTGACAATGTGTGGCACACTTCTCGGCGATGACGGCTCTCGAGCTTCGCTGTCTGTCACGTTTGAACGTCAGTCACGTTTGTATGTCAGAAATGTATTTAAATTATAATTAATTTATTATAATGTATTATAATTAAAATAGTTGCTTGTAGTCCTCTTTAAACCTATACCTTGGAAATTAAAAGCGTAGAAATTGCAGATTGACTAGCGAGTCACTAAAATCGTCGCTAGATGATGGCATCTGATAAAAATCTGCTGCTAGCAGGCTCTGCTTCCAATATTACGCTTTTAGTTACGGAACAAATAGGAAGACTAACCGCGATCTTGTTGTGCAAACGTTTGTCCAATTTACTGGCATTTTGCTTACTGGGTAAGCAAAATGTAATAGGAATGTGCAATGATAATTCAAGTTTCAGGCAGATTGTACTATTAGTAAAGTCAATATTTTTGTACCCACCGCCTTTACGTATGATTTTCATTGTTGCTATTGGATTTCTATAGTATCCTTTCATCACGTTGGCTGTTTTAACACAGAGTTCACCCTGCTGATATGGACCTAGAGTTTTCCCTGTCAGGGTATCAATGATCTTGATCTCACAGTTAGGGCTGACTATTCCACAAGAACCGCTGGTACCACCTAGCGATTGTATTGCAACTATTCCGCACGTTTCTGTCATACCTAGAACGAAAGTTTAATTATTATTACACAACTCCGTTTTTACACGATCTTAATTTAACTTGTTCTAAACAAAAATCCAAATCACTTTTTACACGAGTTCATCAAGCGTCGATTGAAAGATGTCCGTTTGAATGCACTTCCAATCAAAATATTGCTATTTACGAAATATTCTAAAACTTTGCATTCACATGAGAAATACTGTTCTTTTAAATACCTATAGGGTGATTCAGCTAAGTCTGCTACCTAAATTACTTGTAACCTATGGAGAAAATGGTTGAACCGAAAGTTTTATGGTTTCGGACGAAGGTGTGCGCTGCATAAAAAAGAGATTGGTGGGAGAAGCAGGTATTCGAGGGGCCTCTACCAAGTAGCAAGTGAATATTTAAACGGGAATTGTTGGCTCATGCAGCTGTAAGTTATGTTGTAGCGCAAAATTGCGAAGCCTTCAATCAAAATCAATGTTTCGTGACATCTGTCATTTGTTTTGACACATCTTTCAATTTTTAGGTTAACCTAATTGTTACGAATTGTAACTATTTTTGTAATTTCATCCGCTGATCGAAATCAATTGATTTATTTCAGTTTAATATCATTGCAAAAGTAACATGAAAAAAGAGAATTTGAAGAACGATAATTCCAATAATTTTAAGGTCACGCATATAGAGAAAGCTTCGCAGCCAAGATATCCTACCTATAAGTTTAATATGCAGCAACGAAATTATTGAAAAATCCAGAAACTATCTGAACGCTCAAAATAAAAATTAGGTGTAATATTTTTAATTTATTGTTTAATTTAATCTAGTTTTTTTATAATAAATGTTGCGTTATATATTTATTTTCTTTTGCAATTATTATTATGGGACAAATTAAATTCATCAACTGCTACTATTATTGTGGGGCAGAGGGAGTAGTTTACATGTAATTTAGGTGAAATAATTTAACTGGATCGCACTGTACATGTGTATACATTGCAATGTAAGTATTGTATGCAATGCTTACCATAAACTTGTATCACTGCTGTATCTGGTAAATGTTTCTTCAACACATCATGAGATTCTTGTTTCAAAGTAGCACCACTAATCATGAGGATTTTTAGATTTGAAAGATCATAGTTCGACAAGCCCTCGTACCTAATAAATCGATTGCCCATACTGGTGCCCATCATTAACCACGAAACCTATGGCACAATAATTAATAAATTATAAATCCGTTAATACGATGAAATTAAGCGGTACTTAAAGTGTGAAAACATTTTTTTTTAATTCCACGGTCTATGTTTTAAATAAAATCGATTAGAAAGTTTCCGAATTCTTTTGATAACTGGTATATAGTACGTTCAAATAGCAAAATGATTGATGACTCGAACATTCGGACAAATGAAGTTTTGGCATAGTAGAAGTCCTACTGAAATACTAAAACAATAATTGAGTATCCAGAAGAAAGTATCCAGTAGAAAAGCGTATGTCGTGTTTCGTGTAGTTTAGAGGGGATGAGGGGAATGATGAGGGGGCTAGAAAAGTACCTGGAGGAGCGAAAATTGCATCTGAACGCAAACAAATCAAAGGTGATGAGGTGTAGAAAAGGGGGGGGGGGTAGGAGGAAAAAGATAACCTGGAGGTGGACGGGCAAGGTAATTGAGGAGGTGGCAGAATTCAAATATCTAGGGTACGTTATCATGAGGGACGGGGGGCAGAGGAAGCAAGTAGAGGACAGGATTAGGAAGGGGGCAGCGGTAATGGAACAAGTATGCGGGATAGGAAAGAGGAGATTCGGGAAAGACTGGGGAAGGAGAATATGGCTATCCGACAAGCTAGTGTGGTCGGTAATTAGCTACGGGGCGGAGATTTGGGGTTGGAAGGAATGGGAACGGGTGGAAAGGTTGCAGGAAAGGTATCTGAGGTGGGTCCTAGGAGTGGAGAGGTGCACACCGGGATATATGGTGAGGGAAGAGCTGCAGAGGGAGTTGCTGAGAGGGAGAGCAGGGCTAAGGGCATGGGGGTACGAAAAGAAGTTGAGGGAGGGAAAAGGGGGGAGCTAGCTAGGTTGTGCTGGAAGCAGGCAAGAGGAAGGGGAAGAAGGGGAGGGGAGGTAGTAGGGTGGGAGAAGGAGAGACGAAGTTTTTGGGAAGAGAGGGGCTGGACAGCGGAGGAGGCGGAAAAGATTATGGAGGAGAGGGTAGAGGCAGTGAGTGAGGAAGTAGTGAAAAGGGAAAAGAGGAAGCAGCAGTGGGAAAGATGAGAAAAGATAGGAAGAGCGAGGTACAACATGTGGTACGGGAGGGTGAAGGGAGAGGGGATACCAGGGTACCTGAAGAAAGGGTGGGGAGAGAGCAGGTGGCAGAGGGTAGTCAGATACAGGCTGGGAAACGAGATGAGAGGTGGAAGGTATTGGTTGGAAGAGGAGAAGAAAGCATGTAGGGTCTGCGAGTGGGAGGAGGAAACGTGGGAGCACGTGTGGGAAGTGTGCATGGGAGGGGTTGCGGGGAGAGGTTGGCAGGGGATGGTGGGGGAAATTTTAGGGGATGAAGGAGAAGGAGAGGAATGGATGAGGAAGGTGGATGAATGGAGGAAGAGCACGAATGGGAGAGGTATGGGAGAGGAAGTATGAGGAGAGAATGCAAAGGAATGGAGTGAAAGAGAGAACAGCCGGAAGAGGAGGTCCAGGAGGCGGGGGAAGGATAGGCGAGGTGTAGGGTGGGGGGAGAATGGAGAAGCATGTGAATAAGAATGCGGCGGCGGTGGTGTGGGATCGCGCTCTCTCTCTCTCTCTCTCTCTCTATATATATATTCAGCGTGCGTTTAGGATAAGTTTAGTTAAGTTAGGGTAAGTTAGGATAAGTTTGAGTAGTAAGCAAAATTGTAACCCCGAGGGGAACCAATAAATGATACATAGAAGTGGAAAAGAAAGAGAAGCAGAGAGTCGAAGCGTCGGATCTCAGCCCCTCTTTCTTTTTCGATCACTATCCTTGTCTACGTTCGGCTCACTTCAAAGAATATAGCATCTCTACTAGAATTGTCGCTCGGCAGACCCGACGATATGACAGATACGGAAATACTACTGTAGTTATAACATAAAATCACCAATGCCATTGTTGAGTACTAGCAGCTTCGCCAAAATAATTAGTACTTCACATTGGCACTCATTACACGTAAAAACCCATTTTTGATCATTTCTAATGTACATCCTTCTTCTAGTCACTTATTTAATTAATCAGGCACCTTGTATTTTTCCAAAATCTCGCACGTTCTCTGCGGCTGGAATTCCCGGGAGATTATTTTCGTGAGATTTCTTGCGATAGATACGAAGTTGAAAAACAACCCACTAATCCAACACAAAGAACTGAACCACAATGCTGTATCCTGGGTCACTGTCAGTTTTGAAGCTTCTAATGTCTCGAGGAACGCTTTATGAGATAGTTCCACGCCTTTCGGTGGACCCGTAGTCCCAGAAGAGAACAATATAAACGCTGTGTCATTGAGGTCGTTGATTATCTGACACCGGAAGCTAGCCACCTCGCATTTACTATGACCTTGTAGAACATCCGAGAAGGATGCAGTGCCGGGAAATTCGCCAAATGTGACGATCTTCGCCCCCAAATCTTCGATTTTCGCTGCATTCAGAATAATCTTCACCGATTTCTCATTTGCGAAAATCACTTTCGGCTCTGTTATTCTCATGAAATGACACGCAAGATCTACAAAACAAAACAAGATCTGTAAAAACATTAATTACGTACTGCATACTATGACCATTACGTATAACTAGATGATATAACCTTTAACGACTCACTGAAGTAAAGAACAGTAGTGTCTATTGAACACATTATGAATTTCAAAACTTAATAGCATTTTTTCACATTTTCTGGTGTTTTATGGGCGTTTGTGTTATTCTATTTTAGACAATTAAAAAAAAAAGGAAATATATTGTTTTAGTATAGGCCAATTCAGATTACTCTTTTTAATGTAAACATACAGTGCACATGTGTATGTAAATCTGTATAAAGATTTTCTAAATGTAAAAACAAATTTATTTAATCTACTTAATTAGTTATTTATATATTAATTCACCCATGAAGTACTATTGTTAATGCGTTTTTTTTTGTTAGTGGTATCTCCTGTAGGCCTATTTCATTGCATCGCATGATAATTTTTAGTATTCATAATTTCAAATCTTCTTTCTTGCCAAGCAGATCTAAACGTGCGCAAAAATCTAGTTTTCCTAAATGCCAGTAAAATTTTGACAACGACATTTTGACGTAATTATGAACTTCTCCAAATTATCGTGCGACGCAGTGGAATAGGCCTACAAGAGATACCACCGACAAAAAGACACGTTGACAATAGTATTTACCTTATGAGTGATGCAAAAATCTATTGATACGAGAATCGTCCTAATGCGCCACCCGCAGTTCATATGGTACGGGCCTGAGATGGCTTGAGAACGTAGAGCGTCGCGGGGATCGAAGTGCACGGCCGAGATAAGGGGGCCGGGTGCACAGTGGTCCGGATCAGAAAATTTAGTGACATTTGAATATAACTTCTGAACCGTAAGAGATATCCACACGAAATTTGGGCTCAATAATATATTATCATTATGTTACAAATGGGTGAAAAAAATCAAAAAATTATTTTAGTAATATTTATTTTGTATTTGTTGTTACATACGTTATGCTATGTTGTATACCCGATAACCCTAGGCCCTAGTTAAACACCAACGCATCATGATAATCATACCATAGACACGTCAGCCAAAACTTATGAATCATCAGGACCAAACAGACCCTTAGACTTTGTCTCTTCCACGTCATCCTTTCCACACATAAGCCTTTTCTACTCCCTTCCACACTTTCCTCTCAAAAACCACATATATATAGCAGCCCGTCGAAACAGAGTCAGAGCTTCTTCTTGCATATTTCAGAGCAGAAGGTTACATCGTTGTACCATAAACTCGCCACCGTGTATACACTTAAATAAAACTCTTCTCGATTTTATTATAAACTATTGTACTCGATTTCCAAACGCGAAACCCAACAGTTACGTAATTATTAATTCTTTAGCTTCTTGATCTAAATTTCCAATTTTCTTTGTACGTGATTTTATCCGTATATTAGATATATAAGGATCGGACGTTAGGAGTAGTATAAGCAGTGTATCTTCATTTGCTAAAGTTCGAGAACATTTTCTGGTATTTTTATATCTAATTGCTTTAAAATCTTTATCTCGAACTTCTTCAGTTTCCTCAGAAAGCTGTCCAATTGGTAATAGTGCCCTTTGTATTATAGCATAAAAATAACTGTAATAAAAAAAAAATGCTCCTAATATCTCACTATGCACGCTTAGACGATTCTCTTTCAACTGAATGCTAATAACACGTCGAATATATTGTGACAGTCGAATGTGTAGCGTAACATAAACATTGCATACAAAGTATTGCAGAGTAGGGTGATGGAATCGAACCGCAGCTACATAGGAGTATACATAAAACTATATGGACGGACTGAACATTGGCAACATTAGATCAATAATTTGGGAAATGGGACGAGGGGGGAACTAATTCTTGATTATATAAAAGAAGATGTACTGTAAATATTGTAATTGGTTTTAAAGCGGAAATCTGTGGAATTAAAAAAATATGCTCTATTAATGTAGAAAATTTTGAAAATTTTTCCTAATATATTCAACATTATTTCTTTAACAAAACACATGCATGAATTGCTATTAAAAAAACAAGACTTTTCATCGTAAAAGTTTGCTCTTCAATTTAAGAAAAAAATCGAGAGAAAATATTAAACAAGAACGTCAGGATACCTCTTTAAAGAGAAACAATTTTTGTGGCGAAAGATGCTGTTCATAAAACGTGCAAGTTTCAATGTTTATTACGACTGTAATATTGATTAAAATGTACTAATTTTTGTAAGAGCGCGCGATTTGCCACGTAGAGTAACAGTGCAGTGACGACGTCGACGGAGTTTGACGATCGCGACGGAGTCTGATGATCGCGACGGAGTCTAGCGATCGCGACGGAATCTGACGATCGGCCGCCACGGGCCGGGGGGGGGGGGGGGGGGGGCAGTTCGGCCTACCATTCAGCGACGATACTATGTACGAGCGAGAGTAAATAAAGTTTCATCGATTACAATTTTCCGAAGTGGGATCTAATTCCACGGTGTTACGTCTTTTATGTGTGTTATGTGATTTATGTTACTTATGTTATTTTATGATTTCGCGTAATTTTATGTCGGTTTATGTGAGTTTATGTGAGTTTGTGTGAGCTTATGTGATTTTACGGGACAGTAAGCGGGATCGGACTGTAACGTTACGTTACGTTACGACAAACGATTCGAATATGAGCACGAAAGTGACGGTTCGGGACTTGAAAGAAAGATTACGCGACATGAACCTGGCTACGACGGGCACCAGGGCTGAGTTACTTAACAGATTAATCGAAGCGGTTGTGCATCCAGAAACGTGCCTAAACACCTCCACCGAACCAGAACAGGAAGAGGAAATTGCGCGGGCACACTACTCAGCCGTGGTCACGGACGGTGCTGCTTCGCGAACGGCGTCAACGACTTCAGAAACCGAGCTTTTACGACGGGAACGAGACCTGACCGAACGAGAGGTACAGCTATTGCGCAGGGAGCTGGAATTGCTACGCGTCACCTCGCAAGGCGCCAGTCGATCGGCGATACAACCTACGTTCGCCAGCTGGAGGGACATTAAGGATATGGTCGCAGATTACGATGGCATCGCTTATGACTTCAACATTTGGAAGAAACAGGCGATACAATTGATCCGAAACTATGCACTCATGTATGATGCTGCTAAGGCTCTATTATGCAGCAAATTGACGGGAAAGGTGTTGAAGTGGTATCATACACGAAGCGATTGTGTAGAAATTAGCCACATGGATTTGCTGGCGGAAATTAGAAAAATGTTCGGACAGCGAGCAAATACTTTAAGTCTACGAAAAGAGTTCGAAGCCAAAACGTGGGCATCCCACGAGTTATTCGCGGATTATCTGCACGACAAAATTACGTTGGCAAACCGAGTCCCGTTCGACAACGGCGAACTCGTCGGCTACGTGATCGACGGCATCCCAAACAAAGGTTACCGGACACAGGCACGCATTCACTGTTTTAAATCCACGGATGCGTTATTGACGGCATTCGAGAAAGTCGTTTTACAACGGGAGACGATGCGGCGGGAAATGGGGCGTCAAGGAGACGTTTCGATGATGGCAAATGACGCTGCCGAGGATATCGAAGGAGTTGAAGGACGATGCGAAGTTACGGTGTTATGATTGCAACGGAGCTGGACACTTTTCAAAGGATTGTCCGAAGCCGAGGAGGGAACAAGGTTCCTGTTACATCTGCGGACAATTTGGGCATCAGGCGACGAAGTGCGGAAAGCCGGCATCGACATCGGGGCATGTGAACTACGTAACAGCGCGACGTGAGGACAATTACGAGTTCCTGCGCCCCGTGGACCTGCACCTGGGTGACAAAAAGTGACTTTCCTTTTCTGTAACCGCGTTATTAGACTCAGGTAGCCCGGTAAGTTTGATTAAAGACAAATTCGTGCCAGAAAGTTTTCAAAGAAATACCGTTCCAACGACCGAGTTTTGCGGAATAAATAACAGTCACCTTCGCGTTTTAGGCAATGTAAATGCAACAATCGGTTTAGATAAGCAGAAATGCGACGTTCAATTATGTATTGTCCCTAATGAAACCATGCAGAAAAATTTAGTTCTCGGACGTGACTTTATGCGAATTGCGAACCTTACATTAGTGTGTCGCGAAGCCCAAGAAATAATGAATATCTAAATGAATTCTGATGTCGAATTGTCCACGCGCGATATCACAGTAAACGAATGTACCAGTAAAGAAACGTTAATGTTACGTGACTCCAACTAGACCGGAGAAGCCGGTGGTCGAAAACGTTATGAAATTAACGATCACGAACGGAAAGCCATTTCAGTGTACGCCACCACGACTCGCGCATACCGATAAAATTAAATTAAAACAAATCTTGGACTCACTTTTAACAAGAGGTATAATTCGGGAGAGCACGTCAGAATACGCGTCACCGATAGTTTTGGTGAGGAAGAAAACGGAAGAAATACGTATGTGCGTTGATTTTCGTACCCTGAATAAGGTAACTGCTCCCGATAAAGGATGGGTTTTTCCACATTACGATGCATGACGAGTCGGTTAAGTATACTTCGTTCGTAACCCCTCTGGGCCAATTTGAATATCTTAAAATGCCATTTGGCCTAAAGGAAGCGCCGCTCAAATTTTAAAGATTCGTCACGACGATATTTAAAGATTTGATCAATTCGAGGGATGTATCTGTCCTAGACATTCAGCGACGATACTATATACGAGCGAGAGTAAATAAAGTTTCATCGATTACATTTTTTCATTTTCGAGGTCCATGGACATTTAAGAGATAATGTTCGTTGATTACATATCGATACGAGAAAATTCGTTTTTTGGCTAAATGTCACTTATTTTGCCGATCCGGACCACTGTGAGGTGTAGCCTTCAAAAAAGCCACGGATCGGGTCAGTCCTATGCCTGTCTACATAGGGCAATAATGTTAAGTGTAGTCCGGTTCTTACTAATATTGATCTCGTCATCCCAAGGAGTCACTATTGCTCCGATGAAAACGGTGGCGATGCACGGAATCAAGCTATCGAGGTGATTGTGTGTTGAAATTGCAACAATGTCTCCTTTCTTCACTCCTTTTTTTTTCAACCAAAGAGCGCATTTCACCGATCGATCTAGCATCTTCGCGTATGTATCTTTTTTTCCTGTGTTGGCATCCACCTGTAACACTCGATCAGAGTTGTACAAAATTACAATTGAATTATTCCATAAATTATAATTACAAAATACAGTGAAACTCCGTTTATGTCAACGGAGTTTTAGCTGAATGCCCGATTTTATTGATATCTTAATTCTTTGAATTCTTATAGACATTTAAATTTAATTTTCTTTAGCGAAGCATAAAATTTTGTTTTTAACCTCTTGCCGCGCGGTTTTTGTTCCGCACTACAATGATTCGAATTTTTTATTTCGAATAATTTCACAAAAGACAAAATAAAGTTTATATCTAGTGTACGCCTACATTTACTTTTAATGCTTTAAATATCGGTCACGAAATGATGGAATTTTATTACGTTTTGAAAGAAAGAAATTCTACACAGGATGAATCATCTAAGACGGTGAAAATATTTCCGTTATAATATACCATCCTATCTGAAATACTTATTCAGTGTATTTGAAATTCTCATTCAAGATTCAAATAGTAGGTACATGGGGAATTCCGTATAGAGTATTGTATTAATTTTCGAAATAAATTATTTGTAACTATCGCAAAGGTGTCTACCGTAATTGCCAAAATTTTATCCCCACCACTGGTAGACACGCTCAAGCAAATCAAGCGGTAAACACGCTCGATGACCGACCGAGGAGTCGAATATTGGCGAGACTCACACTAATGCAAGCGAAGTAAAAGATTGCAATGTTTATAATTTTGATTTTTTTTTTATAAAACTTTTACCATCGTATTCATGTTACTTTCTTATTTAAAATAACATCAAACGCGATATAGTTATGATCAAAATTACTTGTGCAATAGGTGATTAAAGTTTTGGACGTGAAAAAGGATGGCAAACGGAAAAGAAAGAGAAACAGAGACTCAAAGCGTCGAATCTTAGCCCCTCGTGCTTTCTCAATCGCATCCTTCTCTACGTTCAGCACACTACAAAGTTACCTCTACTAGAACTGTCGTTCGGCAGACCCGACGATACGTCAGTTACAGAAATACTACTGTACTGAGATGGAATGCGAAAAGAGTTCGCAAAGAAACCGTGTGAGTGGTAAGGCAAACACAGTTGAGTCACGCTCATTCTCGCTATTCACTGAGAAGATTACCCGGACTAATAAATACTAACTTTTGTCTTGCGAGTAATACAGACAAGTTTTATTTTGTATAAAACTGAGCAGTCTAGATATACCTAATATAAACCTACGGAACGTATTAAATTGTTATTAGAGGCTCTGATAAAAATGTCGTAAGGAACGATCTCTACTATTTTTACTTTTTTATCTAGACATCATCTAGTGAACTAATTTTAGCATCTAAATAGCATTCAAGTGGTATCATGCAATTTTTCAAAAATTATACTCTTTTAAAAGCCATATACTTATGTACACTTGATACTTGAACTTTAATGCTTCCTGTATTTTTTGAAACACCTGCAATATACATATACTGTTGTTTATAAATATTTTGTATCAACCTATGGTTTTTTGCCGGACATCTACTTACGTACACTGTAATTATATGCATCAAAGTCGAAATGCTTGAAATGTAAAAAATATCTTTCAGTATCTCATGAACTCTGTGCGTAGTTAGACGTCGTACAATATGAAAGCAATGAGCAGGGGAAAGAATATCACGCCAGAACAACGGCAATTAGTACAGCATCTTCGCAAGAAAGGGATGTCATATCGGAAGATTGCTTCTGAACTTGCGATATCCGTTATGGCTTGATATCAAGCTATAAGGTATATTAAACAACATGGAACTGTAGAAAACATCCCTCGTAAGGCAAGTCCTCGAAAATCTGATTAAAAAACTGATCGAAAGATTCATCGTTTATCCGAGACTGACCGTTTTAAAACCGCAGTTGACATACATAAGAAAATATTAGCAAATTCAGAAATAAAAATTAGTGTTCGTATTGTGCAACGAAGGTTAACGGACATTCACCTGAATGAACGCGTTGCTAGGGAAAAACCTTTAACCATTTTATTGGGAATGGGTGTATATATAATAAAAGATCACTCTCTTATAAAACACAGAATCGAAATTATATTTCAAATGTTCTCTAATAAGCACGTCGTGAGATGCGTCTTTACCTTTTGAGAGGAACGTCGCGAATGAATCAAGAAAACGAAACAGAGGAGGAACAGTTCAATATAAACATCAGAGGATCGAGGGTCCCATGCCTGGGACAATATACAATGTATATCTCAAGCGATCCTTCAAACGATCATATACAGTAGCTCACGAAAGTATTCGAACGCTTCCAATCTACATCGTTAACAAATAAAATACACCCGTTGGGTTTAAGTTTTCAAAATAAGATTGTAAATAAAGACACATAAGAGGCGTCGAATACGCATAGCCGTTACTTCGCAATTCGGATGGCCCACGGACGACAAATGAATATCGTGAAAAGTATCTGAAGGATGACTGTGGTGAATATGTATCCGAGAGAAACGAGTTCGAATAAAAGATAGCTTTCATTTGTTTCTATTCGAAATTTTAAAATAAATTTTTGCCCAACTCTGTTGCCAACTAAATCTAATATTATTACTTATTAACGCAATCATAATGATATCATGACCTACCGATTGAAAATGTTTTCCTAAACAAACTAAGTCCAAACACGGTACAAATCGGATAATAATATCATCGGGTTGTGCTGCCTTTTTCTTGCGCCGCCGGCCACGCGGCCGTGTTTGCATGCTGTCCTTTTCTATCTACGTTCGCCGCAGTCGAAGCGGCTACAAATATGCATATATGAGGACACACACACACACACAAAGAGTATGTAATTAAGCATAGTAAGCAAAGACATACTTGAGTGGTACCAACGTCGACTACGCATAGCGACGGCCCTGGCGAGTCGAGAAAAGGCTGCAATGGCCGTCTGGCGCGAACGCGTCGCGCACACGCTGTCAATGACTATTTTCTTAATCTTCTCGTATACTAAGGAAACCAAATACTTTTCGTGAATGGTTTCTTTACTAGAAATGTCTGTAGAATGCATTCCTGTATAGTAAATTCCTGCTGGATAAAGGATTTTTCACATAAATACAAAAATAGAGCGTACAAAGTACCCGCGTCGGCACATTTTCAAACTTTAACAAGTATTTACAACTATTAGGAAGTACATAAAAATATAATTGACTATATGAATATGTAGAGGAGAGTTCCCTCTATCTCCCGACTCAAATTTGAACTTTCTCGCGTATTTAGTTTTTGCGTAACACGTTATTTATATCAAAATCCGGCATTTTTACAGAAACCAATATTTTTCGAAAACGTTGCGTGATAGAGCAATTCTGCTTTGAGATTCGGTTTTAGAAAAAAATAAAATTTTTAAAAAATAAAATAAAATTTTTAAACAAATTTTTATTTTTTTGTTAAAATTAGGAACTATATTGGTAAATATAATTGTCTGCAAAAAATTTCCTCTATATATACATTAATAACCAAACTATGAGAAGTGCCGAAAACGAGGGAAGGCACGAGGCACCGCAGTTCGGCGAAGATGCGAGATATAAATATACTATGATAAAGGCACTTAAGTATGATCGTGAAAAGCACAATTACCTTTAGTATTGTTTGTGTGGTATTAGTGATAAGATAGTTTCAAGGTGTATGAAAATAGCAAAATAGAAAAGAGTTATTTTAATGAGATACGTCCGACGTAATAACCAAAGTTCAACAGGCCGACGTGATTTTCCAAATTTGACACTTGAAACTTCAAAATCCCTAGATGTAATAATATAATCATTATCAGCCATCTAGTCGGGTTACAATTACCTCGCCGACAATCGTTTCATCGTCAGCGTGTTTCGCTGACACCAAGTTTCAACCGTGCAATGATAAAAATCTTTAACAAATACCGATTACCAGTACGCTTCATTCTACAAGTGTTAATACAGGATCGTAAAAAATAAAATATTAATAACGTGGATCAATTGTTCATTGGATACATTCTGTTCATTATTTTTTTAAATAATTTAAATGTTTTTATTTTTTTATAATAATTTTTTTAAATTTATATATATAGAAAGGTACTTGTATGCTCGACGAATGTCATACCGAGTGCCGAAGAAGAACCAATATGTATTTAGCTAGCTTGTTGATAGTTGTTATAATAAAATCTATTAGCCAAAGCTACGCTGTCGCATTCCACTTCTATAGGAATTTAGGCGAGAAAGAAAAGATAATTTTTGTACATAGAATCAGACCTTCATAACATAAAAATGAAAACAACAGAGGAGACTTCATCCCTCAGCCAGGGCGGGGACCTATGGGTCCCCTTCTTTTGACCGTCGAGGAGTGACCCGCGTGGGTGACTCGCGCGGTGCTTCAGTAGTTTAGGTATTTTTTGTGAGAAGTTTTAGTTCCCCCTGGGTGGCGTTGCTGGGGAGGGGGTGGCGAACTGTTTTCAACATCGAGTCCCTCGCCGCCTTCGGTTAGATCAGAAAGATCACCGTGGTGGAGTTAGTAGGTATATCTTCGGGGGAGCCCCACATATTCCCGCCTCTTCGCCCAGGGAGAGCATGAAAAAATACATTTCCCTCACGATAAAAAAAGGGGGAGGGCGGAGAATCCCTAACGAACGATTACCACCACGTCAAAAAGAAAAAAGGTTTTTCGAGAAGCAGGTACACGGGCTTCGCCCTTCCCCTGCCCAAAAACACGAATTCGGTCAATTAAAAAGGGCGGAATGCACTGTATTGGGTGTTTGTAGTTTTTGAAAGAGAGAAAGAAAAAGTTTTTCAGGACCTCCACAATCATTTTCTAGATATTTACCGAAGAAAGTTTTTACATTTTCGATGGAAATATAAAAGAACAAGTTTTTATTTGAGAAACTTATATAAACCTGAATATAGTTTAACGTTCATCTGAGAGCGATAACTTTTGCAAAGTTCAAGTAACATTTTGAAATATCATCATAACTAAACTGCAAATGTTATGCATTTATGGCAAAAGTGGGTAGGTGCAACTTAAAATAGTAGGGAAAGTTCAACTAATTTGCGCATCGCAATCGATTATTTTTATCTTGTTAAAATTATCGAAATAAAAATGAAATGCCTATTTGGCTCCAATCTCTTACTATATTGACGCAGACGATTTCTATTCTGCATAAAAACCCGAGGTGTAAGGGTAACATTGACGCGAGTCGGTTTACACATTCAAATCGAAGAGTATGATACTTAACACTAAACCTACCACAGTCAAAATGATCGGTTTTCTATTTCACAATTATTGAAATTATAAAAATGTTTTCATAGGAAATTACTGAATTGACTTCTCTATTTAAGCGCATACACATAATGAAAATGGTACAAAGTTTATGTTTACCTGTCCAATAAAACTCGGATTTTTCTTCATCGTATCGTATAAGAGGTCTCCACTGGATCTATACTTGGAATTGAGCACCACCTTTTTCCCTATGAGCACATTGTTTTGGATAGTGAATTCCTTCTTATATGGATTCTGCGGGCAACAATATCGCCAAACATTATGCAAAGACCATTCTTAAATAAATAATTAGAATATCGTCTTTCTGGTTGTGATCACGGGCAAACCAATGTCTTACATTTTCTTCCGTAGAGACTACCATGTTGATCTTCGACGGGAGGAAAAAGCACACAACTGACACTTCACGCGGTTTCTCAACCTTGACGGTTTGGAATGATAACTGTTACGTCTCTGTCTTTTTGTACTCCCTTCCCCTCCCTCCACATCCCACTCCCCCATGCGCAATGGCAAATAGATTGATTGATAGAGCCAGACTACATGCACGGTGAGTCATGAAAGTATTCGAACGCTCTTTAAAACAGTATAAATTTTTAAAAATCGGATCAAACGACCTGACTTTTTTGATCAATTAGAAAAATTGCCAAAAGGTGTAGAGGTGTTAGAGATTTACCAAATGACGTGCAAATGATTTTGAAAAAATTGCAATTGGTAGGAGTTACATGTGAAAATAAAAAAGGCACTCTTTAAACCTTTTTTATTTGCGCTTGTAAAAAAATTGAAAATATTCATTTTTTAAATTCATATTAGTTATACACATGTTACAAATTTCATCAAAATAGATTAACATACACACGAGCTAAGAGTACAGAAAAGTGGTGAAATTGTAGTTTTTCACAATTTTGGTCGGTTTTTGCTTAAAATCCACAGATTCTTTTGATACGTGTAGTTTTTTTCTGCCAACCGATTTCAATGAAATTTTTTCAATGAAAGTTGAATGAAATCTACGAAACACGTATTTCACAGATTTATTTCGAGCTCAAATTAAAAGTTTTGGAAAGTCCCTTTTTTATTTTCTCGTTGCAATGTTTTCACAATCTTTTTTCCTTATCATTTGATAAACTAATTCTTCTAACTGCTCGAAAAAGAGTCAGGTGGTTTGGTCCCATTTTTAAAAAGTTGTACTGTTTTGAAGGACATTCCAATACTTTCGTGACTCACTTTACATATGTATATAGATATCATGCGACGTCTTAGAGACGTCTTTTTTACGTCCATTTTACGTTTGAAAGTCTTGGGTCCTTAAGAGACGTCTTCTTCGAAACGTCTTTTTCGAGACTAAATAACTTGAATTTCTTGGAGATGTTATGATAGTGGCTATTTTACTGTAAAATGACTAAAATACTGTTTCTTAATTTTGTTATTACTTGAAATGACAAAAACAATTTCATTTATTACAAATTCGTGGATTAGGTACATGTACGTAGTACACAATTGCATAGACAAAGTAATATATACAGTATAATATATTTATTTATTTATAACAGTATAGTGATAAGTAAATATATTATACTGTATATATTAGTGTATATATTCAATTGCATACATGTATGTATGTATGTTGTATGTATATATATATATATATATATACATACATACATATATACATATATATATATATATATATATATATATATATATT
>CM052140.1:1114812-1174851 GCA_028454255.1 Halictus ligatus | reverse complement strand
GAGAGAGAGAGAGAGAGAGAGAGAGAGAGAGAGAGAGAGAGTGATAGGAGATCAAAGGCAGGAGTAGTTTTAAGACTCTAGCTTTAACCTTTATAATTCTCCCTCTCTTTCATTTAGTATTAGTCTCCTATCTAGTTTTAAGATGTATATATAGAATAAGTAGGTATAAGCGGTAAATATAAGAGATAGAAAATAAGGTAGATTTGAGTTAGAAATAAGAGTAGGATAAAACCGACGTAAGGAGAAAGGAGCGGGTGGTATAAAAATTGTAACCCTGAGGGAAGTCAATAAAGTATCTATCTATCTATGTTATTTATTGCATAGGAATAAAATTACATAGTTGTAACATTGTACGTATTTATTTATTAATAAAAGTGTTACAATTTTTAGTATCTCAGGAAGAATATTCATGTAACAAAAATGATGATAACAAAATAGTAGATTATTGGCTAAAGTGCATGATCAATGTAAGTAATGTGAGATGGATGGATGGATGTGTGTGTGTAGATGGATGAAGGATGAGCGGCGGGGACGCGAGTACCGCCGAATGTTTAAAATAAACAGGCGTTGCCCCGCAACTTTCGCGACTTCGCGTTTTGCTCGAAAAGCGTTATGACAAGCGGCCGTTGCCCGGGCAAATAAACAAATAAAATAAACAAGACGAATGTTATATATAAAGGTGCAGACGGGCAACGGAGTCAGTTGTCAATTAAAAGCAGGTGTCGATTAAAGTCAGTTGTCGAAAGTCGTATAGTCGGGTTCATTTTTGTCGCGTCGGTAAAGTTTATATAATTAAAGTCGTGATTGTGATATTATAATTGCCAATAAATATCTGTGTAATCAGTCAGCCGGCTTTATTCCTACAGTAATGACGTATCCTGTGTATGATGTATGGTCGATGTGTGCAGCGCAATGAATGTTGTAATGTATGTTAGAAAAATTTGTACGAACTGCCCCTTTCCAAGGTTCTGGGGTAAGTGCTGAGCGGTCCAATACAGTCCTCTTACCAGAAGGCATCGTTGCCTTCCCCACTCCGTGGCCAGATCCGTCAGGACAAAGAGTGCCTTGTCTTTGGCAATACGACGTCGGGTCGCTTGCCTTTTCTAAACATTCTCACCTTCAATAAACAGTCAATGCTTAGACAATCGATAGCTGTGAGACCCAAATCGGTCATCAGCTATCGCGTCGCCTGCTGCCAGAACTGTTTAGCTTCACGGGCCACAGACATTCTAAAGCTCTGCTATAAATCTGTTAAGGAATAAACATCCCTTCGGCCATTCCCACCAGAACCTCTCGTTAAAATTATTATTCTCGTAAGAATTATTGTCTTTTGTTATTCCTTCCTTTGCCTTCATGAAACGTTCGTATTTATATTTATTTATATAAAAATCAACCAATATATTATATAAATAATGAACTAGATAATGATATAAATTACGTATCTTAATCTTTCAACATTTTAAACATGTAATTAATTAACAATTTAAATAAAACATAAACATACCACAGGAAATATATGTACCATTTTTTGTGTCTTGACGAACTATTGACATAGTCGCATTTGAAATACGAATGCGAACATGGTTGCTCAAGAGTGGGGGAAGCGTTCGAACGCGATTTAGGGGAATGTCGATTATTGAGAAGGGAATTATTGAGAGAGAGAGTACATATTGTATTTCGCCCTGCGAATTTCTGGCACGAGGGATCGCTGCCTAGCGGCACAAGGTTGCGCAGACACGAGGCACCGCTACACAGCGAAGGCGCGCGCTGTATGAAAGAGACGTGGGTGGCGGAAGCGTTTTGCCTGCGGCAGGCATACGTGTCCGTTATTGAGTTAGAACAATTAGTTTACTGCATAACGTGAAAAAAAATATTTTGTAAAAAATTTCATTGGTCGGAATTGCAGAGAAAGTAATAACAATTGTATTTCATAATTTTTTTAGATGGGCCTGTTAGAAAAATTGGTACGAACTGCCCTTTTCCAAGGTTCTGGGGTAAGTGCTGAGCGGTCCAACACAGTCCTCTTACCAGAAGGCACCCTTGCCTTCCCCCACTCCGTGGCCAGATCCTTCATAAGAGCTATCTTTGTTCTTTAAGATAGCAGTACGACGTCGGGTCGTCTGTCATACTTAAAGATTCCTAACTTTCCAAACATGTGTCAACGAATGCGCCCCATCGAATACCTGAACAACTTCGAGTTGCCAGACATCATCTGGGGTTTGTCCGTCGACAGGAACTACGGCTTCGAGAGGCTACGCGAACCCTCGACCCTACCATAAATTAACCGAAAGCGGACTAGCGTCGGGCTATCTGCTTTCGATTTCTTTCAAAAATAAACTGTCGCTAACAGGCCTATATTGAAAACAAAAAATACGTTGTGTAGATCTGTATGAATTATACACACTCCTCAAAAAAATTAAACGATCACCTCTACTAACCCGAGAAAGTTTCAAGTGATCATAACTACGGCAAAAATTGTTGTATCGACATTGTTACCAAAGCATTTGAAGATTGAACTCTCTACTTTCACATGTCTTTTTAAATTTTCACCTACACTAACGAGCAAAACTGAGTCTACACTATTTGAAGCAAAATAACTTTTTAAAAATTAGATCAAATGACTTGAATGTTATTGAGAAGATAGAAGAATTAGTTTATTAGACGAGGTGTAAAAAATTTTTGAAAAAAGTTTGAATTGGTCGGAATCGCAAAATAAATAGTAAAAGTTGGTTTTTTTTAGCTTTTTTATCTGAACCTGTATTGAAAATTTAAAAAATATGTTTGATTCGCTTGAATAGATTATGTCCATGCTGAAAATTGCATCGATATTGGTTAATTCGTTTACGAGTTATAAACGATTAAAAGTGCGATTTTAAGTCGAGAAACGTGAAAAATGGCAATTTTTCCACTTTTAATCGTTTATAACTCATAAACGAATTAACCAATATGGGTGAAATTTTCAGCATAGATATAATTTATTCGTGCGAATCAAATACATTCTTTAAATTTTCAATACATGCTCAGATAAAAAAGCTGAAAAAACCAACTTTTACTATTTCTTTTGCGATTCCGGACAATTCAAATTTTTTTCAAAAATTTTTTACACCTCGTTTAATAAACTAATCCTTCTAACTTCTCAATAACATTCAAGTCATTTGATCTAATTTTTAAAAAGTTATGTTGCTTCAAATAGTGTAGACTCAGTTTTGCTCGTTAGTGTACGTTGCTTTTTAAAACAGTTAGAACGTTATAAAGAAGACTTTGATAGTTACAAAAAATGTTGTTCAATTTCCAGACATCACATGGTGAGAGATTAATTTTTTTGATAAAACACGTTACCATCCTTTGAAAGCGCCTGCTTTCCTGTGCAAGAAACATGGTTGTCGAACATAGTGTGATTTTTTTGTAAAAAATGTGCAATATTGAAGCAAAAATGGTCTTTTTCCTTTTAACTGGCTCGAGAAAACGAAACAATCATCGTAGAATCTTGTGCAAAAAAGCAATAGAAAGAGCATTTCTTCCTCTTGAAGGCACTTCTTTTATTTTTTCAATTGAGTTAACATTTCAATATACCAGATCTTCCTGAATATATGCTTAAAATTTACGTAATTTCCATTTTTCAAAAATGATCGCAATAGCCACATCTTAAAGTCAGATCGAAGCTGAGCTTTTGCCGATTCGATTGAACACCTGATGCGACATTTTCTTACCTATGGCAAATGTGTTTAAAATTAACATAACATGAGGCTAATAGCGTTAGTTCGTTACGTTGGCGTTCGGCTCAAGCTTGCTCTTCTATTCGCATCCGCATCTACCTCGGTTCGTGACCCAATTTCTCGGATTCGTAGAGGTGATCCTTTAATTTTTTTGAGGAGTGTATTTTCATATCATAAAGTAGTTATGTCTCTACGGCTCAAGAAAGATATCTCTATAATTAATCGACAGACGCAGAGTTATACAATATGTGTATCTAAAACTCTGATAATGATAAATGTTTACTAGATACATGTACAAAATATGGGTATAGACATATATCGACTAGGAGATACTATTCTGTGATCTACGCTTGACGTAGAAAAGAATAGCGAAGCTCTAGAGTAGAGGTCTCAGTTCATGGACCCTCACGAGGTATACCTCGCGGCAGTGGGAATAGTTCTGAAATTTTTATGGGCTAGACATTTGGCACATATATAAACACTGTAATAATTTTTGTAAATAATCCTGGTTACAAAATTAGCTTAATCTAACTTAACGTAACTTAATCTAATTTAATCTATCTTAATATATTTTACTGAACTTTTCTTATAGTCGTTATCGTCGTCTTCCATCTCTTCTAACTCAGTTATGATATCAATTATTTTCCGCTTCGCAATCAATTGGTATTTTCTCCCGAGCCTTGAGACGCTTGCCGCCATAGCATCAAAGAATAGTTGAAGCGGCGTTCTTGGCGTTTTGACGTCAGCCTTTTCTTGCACCATATGCTTCAACAGCTCCGTGCAATCTGTTATATTCTTTTCGAAAGCCATTTCTTGTTTCGCCGAATTTGTCTTCTTCTCTTTGTGTGGTGGCTCTGTTTTTTCTGCACCATATGATTCGACCACCTCAATTTCCAAATTATGGGGCAGTGGCCCATTCATCGACCGGTTGCTACACTCTTCCGTGCTGACATAATTCAAGCTTGACAGCGTTGCCCGCTCCTGTAAGTGCGGCATCAAAAATTGCAGCATATCTTCGAACATGTATTTTCGTTTCGTGGTGTGTGTCGCCTGCTCGCTTTGCAGGCATTCCACCGCATTCCTCCTCAGGCATTTCTTCCGGAAGCGGTCCCGGACATTCTGCCACCTGTTCTTACACATGGGGGCTACAAACAGAAATATTTTCTAATTAAACTTTTAGCATTATTTCACATATACATAGTTAGCAACGTGGAGACTTGTTGAAAACTATTAATTATAGTCTTAGAATGAGCCATGTATCTGTTCACCAAATAGTTAAAAAAGAAAGATGGAGGATGATAACGAGGACATTGTTCAGGTAAATACTCAAAGATTATATTTTCGTGTCCAGTAATATTTAGACACTTTTAACACTAGAACTACCGAGCAATAAACGCGACTGACGTATATTGTTTTGTAACAGTGACAAGACTGTACCCATTCAGACTTCATACAACTTTTATTGTAATGTGTGCTTCAATGAAGAGGTTCATTAAAACATTTCAGATGAAAACATTTTTACAATTTCAGTAATTGCAAAAGAAAAAATTAGGAACTAGTCATGTTGACTTGTCCGGTAGTTCTAGTGTAAACAAGACAATAACAAAAAATTAGAATCCTAGCTCACATAAGTATATTTTACTGTAGCGAATCTTTTTTTAATTTGAAATTGGTGAATCGTGGAGAAAATTTTGAAGGTTGCTTTTTGCAACTTCTTTATGTGAGTTTCCCCCGGTTCATAGAGACGTTTTCAAGACGTCTTTAAGACGTCTGTTGGTGGACATTCAGACGTCTGAAAGGCTTCCGAACATCTCCTGAACGTCTTGTGTTACAAAACACTACATTTTAAAGACGTCGTAATTACGTTCATAAATTTTAATTCAAAGAAAATCAAATCTACATATGAAACGGGTCATGCGAAAAGGGACTGGGAAGGAAAACACAACTTATCACAGAAACGAGTTTAAAATAAAACAATAAATAGAAAGACTAATTGTGGAATTTACATTAAGAGCGAATGGAGAGAATAAGTTTCAAAGCAGGCTTACCGTTTTTTATTAATTTCTTTATTACTATTTATTATAACAATTAAAATTAAACATTACAATTTTTTACTAATTCGTTTGTTGCGGTCGGCCGCCCTCTTAAGCCACATTTGGAACTTGAGCCTTTTCTGCACTTTAGGCACTTTAGCCTACAGCAACACGTCGAGTAGCAACCAGACAAACTGTATCTTTAAAAAAATCAACGAAAATTAAGAAAAGTTATAGCACTGGAACAAATATGGTAGAAGAGCATATGCAAAATCAACAACAGTAACAAATAATAGCAATGAAAATACTTACTTGTCTAAATAAGATCAAAATAACGACATGCAATAACGATGTGGAATAACATTGTCCAAAGTCCCCAGTGCACAACACTCGACGACTCACAACACGAAGTAAGGGATAGTTCAGACACGGCGGAAACCGCGCGGATGGGTCTGAACAAATACGAAGACGTTGATGTAAATAAGCACCGCGCAGTTTCCGCCCTATCTGTAAGTCTGTACTAGGCCTAACAAAATCGCTCGAAAGTTAAAAGAAACACGGTGTTGAACTAGGGTAATTGACGAAAACTCCTGCCCCACTCTGTGAATAGATTAATTAAGAACATGTGGTCCTTATTCTTTTAAGAGAGCACAACCTTAGGTAAAGGCCATAGAAAAGATCCGTAACTTTAGAAGCATGTGTCAACGAATGCGCCGTCGATTCTCGGTACAACTTCGAGTTGTCAGCAGTCGTCTATACAGGAAGAATCACAAATCGTGATCAGTACAGATTACTCTGTTATTAGCAGTCCAGTCGAAAATGTTTTTATCACCTTTTGCATGGTTTCAAGAGAACTTTAACGTAACTATAAAAAATTATTTGTCACCTTTTTTTTATGTATTACAAGGAGTACCATATGCTACGCGTTCCAATGTTGTTGACAAATCGAAATTTGTTCTGACCTCTGGCCTACTGTTTGTGAACATTTAGTTCTGTACATTAGAGCACATGTGTCATTAGTAGTATTTGCGGTATTCGTGAGCGTACAGGTTCTAATAATGAGTTACAGTATCGACGAAAATTTAGAGATAATTTTGATCATCGGGGAGTGCGGGCGTAATTCAGTGTTAGCTCAACAGTTATACGCTGAACGATTTCTCAATAAATGTCACCCTTCGCGATGCATTTTTGAGCGGATATTGAAAACACTTCGAAAGACTGGTAGCTGATTTTCATAATCGTGTAGTGTTATGTCACAATTGTACAGGAATGTAGAACTACATATTCCAACAGATACCTTCAAAAATGAAGAAGGTTCCAGTGCCCACAGATGAGCATAGATAAAACTACGTCGGCGCAGCCGGTTGGCGAGAGTCATTTGTTCGTAGTTCTCGCGCACCAGCGTTCCCGCGTTTATATAGACAAAAGAGTATAGAGCGTCGCGACGGCATGTAAGCATGCGAGCGTGTACTGTATCGGGAAAAACCATTGTTTGAGTTCTATTAATTATATTTATGTGTTATAACTGTTTCCATATTTATTAACCCCACCCCCACAACAAAAAATGTTCGTTCAGAATTTGAGAATCGTCTGTATTATTCTTTAGAAAACAACGGAGAACATGTTGAAAATTTGTTATAGTTATAAAGAAATTACAAACTTTCTCGCAGTAAAAGTATGACTCGCTCTACTTCTCTTTAAATATCTCCGAAACTAGTGCGCGGATAAAAATAAGTATCCTACGAAAATTGCTGGTCTTTTTTTACATACAATAAGATCCCATAATAAAAAATATGGGTTTCCGCTGGAAAAAACAAAGTTAACCTTCGAATGACCTTGAAAACGCCACCCAAATATAAAACTGATACTGCTCCTTCTTTCCCCTTCAAAATCCTTGGACATATGTTTTACACTTCTTTAATATCTGTTGCAAAAGGAGACCGACACTGCGCGGTATAGCAATGCGGGATCCTTTGATCGATGGATCACAGGCGGCCGATCGTTGCTCGGATGTTTCGGCCGGCCGAGCGTCGCACGAGGCGTTTTTTCATTTGTTCAGTTCTTGGACAGTCGTCGTACCAGACACATCGTGTCGCATGTGTGCACAAATGTAATTGTTATAATATATACTCATCGTTTACTGCAGTCTCCGATGTCTTTCCTACCACTCCGCACCCTCGCTATAAATCTATTTAACAACAATATCTTTTATACTTTTCGGGATATTCGGCTTGAAAGTTTTCAAATGAACACCCTGTATATACACCGTTTTGTAACAGAAAACGTTCAGGAGACGTTCGGAAGCCGTTCGGAAGACATTCGAGACGTCTGAATGTGCACCAACAGATGTCGAGAAGACGTCTTTAAGACGTCATTGTGCTACCTGGGTCACGCACGAATAAAAGTTTCTAAACTTTTAAATTTTTAAGTATGCCTTGATAAAATTATGACGACTGAATTGAAATGTTTTTCCTGATGAAAAGGAATCCAAACTGAGTGTAATCAAACAATTTTTATTGATACATAATGTTACGATAAAAATTATAATCTTATTGAAGATAGTATGACATCCTATTTGGACTCATTTTCATCGGAATCACATAATAAAAATAAATTTCTAAACCTAGTCAAAAATCACTGTCAGGCATATGTGACTGACGTGGCAGTTAACGTGTTAAAAATTTAAAAGTTTAAATTGCCAATAATGGTCGATTCTCCATCTGCTTACATTGTGCGCTGTTGGTCGGTCACTGGGAATTTGAAGTTCGGCGCTCGTCGGACCTTGTTGCCATTATTTTTATTCATCAGATAAATTCTTGTCGAATAAAATTATTTATTCGATGCTTGACGAATAAAGATACTTTTTTTATTTGAACCTTCGAATAACGAGTAAAAATTTTTTTATCTTTTATTCCTTATTCGAAATTTGTATTTATGTAGTTTAAATATTTTTATCTCAGGAAACGAGAAATGTTTACCTTTTTAATGTAATCTACAGGATCGCATAAAAAAAGTTTAAGATGTCTGGTTTCCAGAAGTAAAGTTTAGCCAGAAATAATTTTTAACATTCATTTGTTACGTATGGAGACGTTTCTCTTCGATTCATTTTCATTTAGACGTTCTAATCTCTCTTCTGAGAACGAAAAGCGTCCCAACAGGCCCCTTTGTTTAATGATTCTACTCCGGTGGACGCAACTGGCACAGAGCATGGGCATCACCGTATGATTTCTTAATATGGAAATCCTCAAAACATCCCCTTCTGGAATATTTTGTCAAGATAGTTCTCGATAGGAAACATCCTGGCTAACCCTTCGTTTTTACCCCTTTAAACAAAAGATCCAGCTGCAAACCTTAAACTCACCGGAAACGTCAAATACGAGTACGCGATCGTACAATAATACATACACATTTCTCCCTCATTTTTGGGGTATATAAACCCGTTCATTTTCATTCTCTTTGGTTCAGTCGAGACGCGGTTCTGTTGAGAACAAGAAGTGGTCCGGTCGCGGTATATCAATCGTGAAGTCACGTCGCGTTACTAGTATCGGGCTAAATTCTGGTGAGATCGGGTTCAAGTCCCTTTTGGATAAAACGTTAACTTATATAAGCCTTATTTCGCCTTCAACAACTGCTCTCCGACCCCGCATTGCCAGTGCGTCAACACCGTGCAACATAGGTAATCAATTTCTATAATTGTACATTTATTACCTTCACTCGCGACACAACAATCACAATTGTAACCTATTCGAATCCAGAATAAATTGTCTTGTTTGTTAACTCGCGTAAATTACAACCCTTAATCATTGCCAAACATCCTAATCTAATAATTGAACGTTCCCACACGATACAATCTTACCGCTCGGATTGTATCAATTAAATTATATAAGTTACGAGGCTTGCTAATGTTAAATTCAGATTAACAAAGATTTCCAATTTTGAATCCATATTCTTGGGGTAACAACCCTCGCCGGCCTCTCGCGTTGCTCGCAGCCCTGGCTCGTAACACATTACAAGAATTTCTTCCTCGAAAATCTCTTTATTGCAGCTATTTCATTATTCACAATCAAAATCGATTTGTTTGGCACTTTCATTTACACCACTTTCACAATCGAATTTTTCCGCTATAGTTAATATAATTTCGAAGTGATAGGGTATTATAGATATTACAGATACAGATGGGGAGGTAATTAAGAAATACAGTAACGAGCAAAACTGAGTCTACACTATTTGAAGCAGCATAACTTTTTAAAAATTAGATCAAATGACTTGAATTTTATTGAGAAGTTAGAAGGATTAGTTTATTAGACGTAGTGTAAAAAAATTTTGAAAAAAATTTGAATTGGTCGGAATCGCAAAAAAAATAGTAAAAGTTGGTTTTTTCAGCTTTTTTGTCTGAGCCTGCATTGAAAATTTAAAAATGTGTTTGATCCGCTTGAATAAATTATATCCATGCGGAAAATTTCATCGATATTGGTTAATTCGTTTACGAGTTATAAACGATTAAAAGTGCGATTTTAAGTCGAAAATCGTGAAAAATGGCAATTTTTCCACTTTTAAGCGTTTATAACTCGTAAACGAATTAACCAATATCGGTGAAATTTTCAGCATGCATATAATTTATTCGAGCGAATCAAATACATTCTTTAAATTTTCAATAAAGGCTTAGATAAAAAAGCTGAAAAAACGACTTTTACTATTTCTTTTGCGATTCCGATCAATTCAAATTTTTTTCAAAAATTTTTTAAACCTCGTGTAATAAACTAATCCTTCTAACTTCTGAATAACATTGAAGTCATTTGATCTAATTTGTAAAAAGTTGTATTGCTTCAAATAGTGTAGACTCAGTTTTGCTCGTTACTGTATGTCCAACGACACGACTATCAACACCCTGCCCCGAGCGACAGCCTGCTCTCGGAGGAGGCGCAGACGCTCCAGGGCGTCTATTGTGGAGCGCCCCCTCCGGAATCCACACCGGCCGGTAGGCGGAGGGGGGCCCTGCGGGTTTCTCCTCCTTTTGGAGGAGAACCAGGCACGCTCTTTTCCACTCTTTGGGGAAGACTCCCCGGCGCAGGCTGGCATCTATGACGCTCCTGAACGCTGAGGCGAGGACCCTTAGGGCTAAGGCCATTATACAACCGGGAACCCCATAGGAGCCGGGGCCTTCTTGCCCCCAGCCCGGAGTTCCCGAACGGCCCGGTCAAGCTCCCACCCGGTGAGCCGGAGCGCGTTCTCACCTCCCCTCTTCCTCATCACTCAGGGGGAAGAGGGTATCCACGAGGCGCCACAGAAGTTCCGGGTCCAAACTCTTCGCGACCGGGGATTCCCAGGGGCGGAGCTTCCCAAGCACCACCTTATACGGGCGTCCCATGGATCATCACGGAGGGTAAGCAGGAGCTCATCCCAGGCCTCGGCCTTAGCAGCGGCAATTGTACGCTTGAGGGCCACGGTCGCCGATCTGTAGTCTCTGTTCTATTCGGTGACCCTGGGCTCCGCGTCGCCGCTCAGAAAATGGCGGCGACAGGCGCGGGTGTACTGGCGGCGGGCTCTGCCGGCCGAACTGCAAAGTTCAACCAGCTCCCCCTACCACAAGTAAACTGACTTTCTCGGAGGCTGAGCTCGGACCCGGGGCAGTTCCACCTCGCAGATCATCTGCAACGTGTCCCGGATCCAATCCGCCCCCTCTTCTACCCCGCGCTCGATACCCGAAGGCCAGGTTTAGCCGATAATCACGGCCCACAGTAGGTCTCCGTTTAGTCGTTTCAACGCCTATCCGGGTGCTGACGGGATGAACTGCTGGAGGGGCGTGTCCAACGGGAGTTCGAGACCACGCCCATCAGGACGTAGCAATGGTCCGACAAGGTCTCTCCATCCCAAACCCGCCAATTGGACACACGGCGTGAAGAAGCGGCTGTCGAAATTTTTGCTAACCCTGCATTTGTTTTTAGAGTCCGAATGAAAGACCGATGTAAAGTCGATGTATACAGGCCGCGCGGGTCGGATTTCATTGGAACTCTAGAAACAAATGCAGGGTTAGCGAAAATCTGTCCACCGGCAGTCCGGCGGTTGAACTAATCCAATCCGGCGGATATTTTGAAAAAATATGGCCATGTTTTACGAATCTTCCTCTTTGAAATTCCGTTTTTTAACTCGCGGAGCCTCAAAACTATTTATTGAAGTATTTATTAGTTTGGATGCATAAAATTACTGGATATTCTTTAGACATTTTAAAGTAAGGGTCGACAGTTTTTTCCTGAAATTACAATTTTCACGTAGTAAAAAACAGAACACGGAGAAAGAGGACGCGAGACGTCATTTACACATTTTATCTAAACTGTTGATGGCCTATTTACCCTAGGTAATGATATTTAGAATCTCGGAGAAAAATCTGAGACATGTCAAGCACCCAAATACATACTCTGTAATTCAAAATACTGCTTGTAAAAAATCAAAAACCACAAAAAAATCGAAAAAATGCAGATTTCACATGGAAATTCTAGAGATAGAAAATCTTTATTTTTGCAGTATCAATATATTGTTATAATTATTGTTTTCGAATTTTTCAGATTTTATAATTTGATTTTTCGCGAAAATCTCGTTCTCGCCAAAATGGGCAAAAATTTCAAACCGGTATTATAAAAATATTTTTTATAATTTTTATTATATTTTATTATATTTTATTATATTATATTTTATAATTTTTTTATGATTTTTTATCTCTAAAACTTCCATGTGAAATCTGCATTTTTTGATTTATTTGACGTTTTGATTTTTTACAACCATTATTTTCAATTTAAAAATCTGAAACGAATTGCAGAGTATGTATTTGGGTTCTTGACATGTCTCAGATTTTTCTCCGAATTTCTAAATGTCATTAACACGGAAAATAGGTCACAAACCGATTTTTCGATTTTACCCCATAACTCGGTCGTTCCGTTCGAGATATGGAGTTAAAATTTTACGTAGTATGTTTTTTCTTGATGAGCTATCGAATGACGCAACGGCCATATAATTCGACTCAAGGGCACTTTTGACCTGCGCCTCGGAAGATTTTGGAAGAGGTTGTGGAGGGGACACCACGCCCGGAAGTGGTGGAGGGCGGAGCTGTGACGGCTTTAGAACCGCCACAGGTTATGGGGCCCCCGGCCCCGGTGGAGCGGATGCCACCTCCGGCCCCAATCCCCCGGGAACTCAGACCCAGTCCTGGGTGGGGCAGTCTGGTGCCCGAGCGGGAGGATGACCGTGTCTCGGTCATCTCCTCAGCTGCCTCCTCCTGCGGCCCTAGTAAAAAGCGCAAGCGAGAGGAGAAGGAGCGGGAGCGGCCGGAGATTAGAAGCATGCTCCCAGGAGAGCTGACCGCCTTTATCGTGCAGCAGTCGGGCGACGTCCGGGAGCTTGCGGAGAGTAGCCGCAACCTTAAGTGGACACACCTTAAGGGTCTCCGCGACTCCTCCGCGGACATCAAGGGGCGTCAGGGTGGACACCCTGCCTATGACTCCCGCCCTCCCACCCTCGTGGACCCCGAGAGCTGCAGGCTGCGGGAGAGGTGCGCGGCCCTCGAGAGGGAGCTCCGGGAATCCCGTGACACGCTGGAGGCCATCAGGGGGAAAATGTTGGCTCCAAAGCGGTTGCGGGACGATCCCCGGCCGCCCATCGGCGTCAGCGGGGACGCCGTTGCGCCCGCACCCGCATCTGACATGATGGCACAGATGCGGGCACTCCTGGAAGCGAGCCTGCGCTCCTTCCGGGAGGAAATGTAGGTGGAGCTCCGGCGAGCGGTCCAAGCCGTTTGCCCGCCCGCAGATAACCTCCGACCGCCGCCTCCTGCGCCCCTGGCTTCAGCGAGGACTCCTTCGCCTCCGAAACCACCGAGACCGGCCCCAACCCCGGCGTTCGGAGGGGGCGTCCAGGAGGCGAAGAAGAAGGAGAAACAGAAAAAGTCAAAAAAGAGGGCCGGGGATTGTGCACAGGGGAACGCCCCTATGACACCTCCGGCTCCTCCGGCCCCTCCAGCCAAGCCGAACGGCACATGGGCGAAGGTCGTCGGCAGGCGGGCCATTTCTGCGGCCAAAGCCGCTGCCCAGATCGCGGCAGCCGCCTCGACTAGCGCACCGAAGGCGAAGAAGGCCGCTGCTCCCGCCTCCAAGGGCGGCAAACCAGCGGCCAAAGTGAAGGCCCCGCCCCGCTCTCCGGCGATCACGCTGACCATTCCGGAGGGGAGCGTGGCCTCCTACGAGGAGGCCATCAGGAGGGCCCGCTAGGGCGTCAATCTTGACGCCCTGGGCATTGGGGCCCTCCGATGGAAGCGAGCGGTAACTGGGGGCCTCATCATTGAGGTCCCCGGTGCCGACGGCGGCACCAAGGCCGACGCCCTTGTGGCCAGAATGGCCACCGTTCTGGGTGGGGGGATGGAGGTGAGGGTCTCCAGGCCTGCCAAGAAGGCGGAATTCCGCCTGACGGGTCTGGAGCTCTCGGTTACCCACCGGGAGGTGACGGAGGCGGTCACTAAGGCCGGGGGCTGTCCTGCCGAGGCTATAAGGGTGGGGGAGCTGAAAGCTCCTCCCAACGGCCTCGGCACCGTATGGGTTCAGTGCCCGGCCGTGGCCGCCTTGGCCATCGAAAAGGCCGGCAAGGTGCGTGTGGGGTGGTCCACCGCCCAGGTGGTGGTGTTGACACCGAGACCGATGCAGTGCTTCCGCTGCCTGGCCTTAGGCCATGTCCGGCAGCGGTGCACTTGGGAGGTCGACCGCAGAGGTCACTGCTACCGCTGCGGGGATGCCACCCACCGGGCGGTGGAATATAAGGCGCCGCCCCACTGCGTTGTGTGTGCCGCTGTGGGCCGTCCTGCCGGGCATAAGGCGGGGAGCAGCGCGTGCTCTCCGCCCCCAAAGAATAAGAAGGGCAAAAAGGGGAAGGGCGGTGTGGCGCCCCCCCCCCCAACCCGTGAAACCCCGGCAGTGAATTCTACCGCTCCCCCTCCCTCCAAGGAGGGTGAGGCGATGGAGGTGGAGGCGGCCCCCACCGGGGCCGCTGAGGTCACCAAGACCTGATGGTCCAATGCCTGGAGGAGTGGGGCGTTGGCGTGGCCGTGGTCATGGTGGCGTACAGGGTCCCGGACCATCCACACTGGTCCGGGGACGCTGACGGCTCCGTGGCGGTTTGGTGGTGTTGCCACTCGGCGACGGTACCCCCCTACTCCGTGGTGGAACGGGGCAGGTGGGTGGTGATGGTGAAGTGTTGAAGACTTCTGGTCGTGGGGTGCTACAACTCACCCAGTTGTGACTCCGCCGAACTCGGGATGTTCCTGGACCGGTTGGGACTAATGATAGCCCTATATATAGCCGGTCCGATGCTAGTCCTAGGGGACCTCAACGCGAGGTCCACCACATGGGGTCTCCTCTGCCTACCGGCCGGTGTGTCTGATCGACGAGGCGGGCAAGCTATTCGAAAGAATTATTGCTGCCCGCCTCGTTGAGCATCTGTCGCTCGGTGGTCCCGACCTGAGCGGCAGCCAGTTTGGGTTCCGGAGGGGGCTCTCTACTATAGATGCTCTCGAGCGTCTGCGCCTCCTCCGAGAACAGGCTGTCGTTCGGGGCGGGGTGTTGATGGCCGTGTCGTTGGACATATCTAACGCCTTCAACGGCCTGCCCTGTACGGAGATGATGGGGGCGCTGGACCATTTCCGGGTGCTCCCTTATCTCCGGGAAGTGGTCGCCGACTACCTTCGCGGCAGGGAAATGGTGTACTCCGGCCGGTATGACGCGGTGCTACGGGTTGTCCTCCCCCCGGATACGAGTGTCATCTCCTATGCAGATGACACCCTGGTTTATGCCGAGGGGGAGGACTGGAGGAGGACAAGGCACCTCGGAGAGGCCGCCCTGGACTGCGTTGTCGGGCGAATCCGGCGAATGGGCCTGACTGTGGCCGCCACAAAGACCGAGACTATATGGTTGTTCGGGCCTCGGTCGTGGTCGGGACCTGCGGATTCGCGTCGCTGAAACCTCCGTCGAGATTGGGCCTAGGATGAGGTACTTGGGCCTGGTCATAGACGGCCGCTGGCGATTCGATGGACACTTCGAGTTCCTTGCCCCCCCGACTAGAGAAGACGGCAGCCGCATTGGCGCGGCTGCTGCCGAATATCGGGGGGCCGGATTTGAATGTACGCCGCCTCTATATGGAGGTGGTGCGGTCAATTCCCTTGTACGGGGCACCCGTATGGCACCGCTCGCTCGGGAGCGGCCGGCGCAGCCAAGCTGCGGGGGTACCGCACCATCTCCACTGAGGCGGCGGGACTCCTCGCCGTGGTTCCGCTCTTCCATGTGGTGGCGGCGGAGGGGGCGAGGTTATACCACATCGCCCGCTCCTTCCGCCGCCCGTCAGGTGCGGGAAGGAGGTGGGGGTCGCCCCCCCCCCGCCCTGCTGTGCCCCAGCAATGAGGGCGGTGAACGTGGGGGCCCGGGGCGTGAGCTAACCCGGGCCCCCGGGGGGAGCGTGGCTCCCCCCGTGTAGGAACGACACCCCCGGGTTTATTTCCCGGTTTGGGGGGGGTGCCGGTCCGTCCCTCCCCAAGTGGGGAGGGGGATCCGTGGGGGGTATGGGGAATGGAAGGGTCGTTGCGTGCCGGATCGCGCCTCCGACGGCCCTTCCTCACTAAAAAAAAGGGCACTTTTGACCTCCTTATCCGTCTATATCCTTTGAACAACATCCGAAACACTACACAGGCAAGTGTCCGATTTCCGCGTGGTGTCTATATCATTTTTCATGGCTGAAACGATTGGACCAGGTTAAAAAGTGTATATAATAGTTTCTTTACAGAATTGTTAGAAAGTATTAATTCTATGCTTCCTCTTTGAAAGTTAATTTTTTAATTTATGGAGTCTCAAGAATTGCAGTCAGGTAACGCCGGCAACGGACACTGCGTCCGATGATTCAGGTAAATAATTGTAATTGCACCGACTGATCGACTGCCATTCACCTGCAGGCTTAGAAACACCAATGTCCTTTGCACTACATCTGTTATTAACCTTGACACCTCAACATCATTCAGGTAATATAAGTGGCATCATATATAATATGATATAATACAAATGACATGATCCGAGCTCTCTCTTACGTTCGTGATCGCGTTGCGATAACATCGTGCGTCGTGCATGTATTCATACTTCAACAATAGCCGTAAAGTTGTAACATTAACTGTAGTTGTTCATCAAAATTTTTATCCTTTTAGATATACTTTAAGAAATTAGTTTTTACAAGTAAAAAGTATCTAAAAGGATAAAAATTTTTATGAACAACTACAATTAATGTTGTTCAATAGTAAAAGAAGGAAATATACAAGGTGTTCCAAAAAGGTTTTTTTTTAGAAGGATTATTCCTAAGATCATTTCAAATAATTTTTTCGTTTACAAAAATGTTCTCCGCGGCTACGTTAACGAGATATTAACGAAAAACGCGAGCCAACCAGAATACGGCTACAGTAGACGGTTGCCAGCTCGGCAACAGGTCTCGCCAAGCGTGGCGTTGGTAATGGCCGAGCCAAAATCCGTCCGCTACAACTACGTTCTGATTGGTCCACGTGTTTCGTTAATAACTCATTAATAAAACTGCGAAGAAAATTTTTTCAATGGAAAAAATGACTTCAAATAAGCTCAAGAATCATCTCTTTCAAGGAATTACGTCATTATTGGTACACCCTGTATACATTTCGTCTCAATATCAAATAAGCTCAAGAATCATCTCTTTCAAGGAATTACGAAATTATTGGTACACCCTGTATATATTTCGTCTCAATATCAACAAGAAGGAACATTGATAATCTGACTCATATAACAATCTTTTTGTACAAAATACATATTTTGTCCCGTTTATTTAATTGTTTTATTATATATTTATTTTATTAGTAACATGCATCTTTTGTCCATAAAAGAAGGGATCGAATCAAATTATTTGTATCATTAGTTAATCTATAAGACTTAATCAATAAGATTGCGCCAACCGATTTTGCTAACCGATTGACTAAACAGCACAAACTTTCCACTCACAACGTGAGGACACAATGTACGGGGGTCGTTGATTTTAATTAAACTTTTGCTCGTAAATCTCAAGCAAAAATAAATAGATCCATGTCCGAGCGTTTTTGAAAATACTCATTACTTATAAAGATAATTAACACTTAATTTTATGATATGTAGAGAATATATTGATACAGATACTTCATTTCTTAATCATACAGCAACAGCTACGGTTGCACTACTGACAACTTCACCAATAAATAAATAGCAAGTTTGGAGAGAAAGAAAAAATAGACTTTTCTAAAGAAAAAAGAAACAAAATAGGAAGAACTTGTAACTCCAAATAAAAATAAGGAATTGAAATTTAAAAAAAAAGATCAAAAATAAAAGACCATGAAAAAACCCATAAAAATAAAAAAAAATTATTAATCATTAGAGGGATTTAAAGACGTAACCTCGGGTTCTACCCAGTGTCAAATGAGACATTTGACGGTTTTTGTAACGCATGCGCGACCAAAACCAGTACATTATCTATGTTGTGGAAAAAGTAGTGGGGAAGTGTTATTGGCGGGAAAATCTCGGAAAAGTCCAAAACAATATTATGTGTATATATATAGGGTGCGGCCGAATAACGTGTACAAGCGGGCAAGGGGCGATTCTACATGTAAATACAAACCGAAACAAAGGAATAACATTTTTTTCATTTGACGTCTCGTTTTCGAGAAAATTGAATTTAAAGATCCGTCGGGTTCGTGTGCTTTACCATATGTAGAAAGTAGAATTGGCTGGTCAAGATAATACACGTCAAACGATGAATATCGAATAGTATGCGTATTCGCTGCGTTTTCAAATTGAATTTTCTCGAAAACAAAGCTTCGGATGAAAAAATTCTATTCTATATTTTTTTCTTATTTTCTCATAAGGTATCGCCTCGTGCCCGCTTGTACATGTTATTCGGCCGCACCCTGTATATATATAACAACAAATTACACAAAAACAAATATAAAAAATTTCGCTAAATTATGCGGGGTGACCAAGGTACTTGATTTTAGTCAACCTTATTACTTTACTGATGCCAAAATCGTCGCACATATGCGAAAAAACTGTCCAATATCTCATCACTGTTTCTACCACTTTGTCTACCATAACTATTGCGATATGACTAAGAAATGAAGTATACCAAGATATTTTCTGGATATCATAAAATTAAATGTTAATTATCTATATAAATATTGAGTATCGTCAAAAAACGCTCGGATATGGATCTGCTTATTTTTGCTCTAGATACGCCAGATAAAGTTTAATCAAAATCGACGACCCCGTCACTGTGACGTTTCCTTGTCAGCTCAATATAGTAAAATGTAATCCAATCCTGTGAGCTGCATTTCGAGCCCTTGGTCATTTGGAAATGACTCTCATAATAATTACGATCATCGAAATATTAGATAGACATAAAAGAAGGTATGAGATGAAAGGAAAGCATGATTATAACGATGCATGCTCTGTCATAATTGTTTTACTATGTAATCCTGTGGTACACAAAATAATGCGAGTACAAACCCACGCAATAGCATACAATTTATTTGAACCAAATTACTTTAACTATTACAACCGCTCGATGACAGAATCTGTTGGACTATTTGTTTACTTCGAACGAAGAGCAATTTCTTTTTGCAGTCTAACAGCTTTTCTTTTTTCCAACTGCCTCCGTAGAGCATCCACTTCCGGTGACATGCTTGCAGACGTCGATTGTTGTAGATCCTTTGACGACGAGACAGTTCGTCTTAAGTGTAAATAAAAATTTATTCCATATTTTTCGAAACAAAACATTGCATTCTCAGTAAAAATTCTTTAATTTTTTCACCACCAATTTATGTTTTGTATAATACATCTTCTAACGGGGATAAGTAAATTCATAAATCTAAATAACTTGAAATTTGAAAAATAATTATTTGAAATTTGATAAATAAATTCACATAGCTATTTACTTCATGATAAATAAATTCGCACGCATCTATAAATCGAATCAAAATGTCTATCAAATAACGTTATAAATACATAAAAATATATAAAAATATATGAAAGAACACAGAGTACCCCAAAAATGTTGTACTTCCTTGTAAGGGAAGATTCCTAAGGTCATTCGAAGTAACTTTTTCCTTTGCGAAAATGTTTTCCGTGGCTTTGTTAAGAAGTTATTAATGAAAAACGCAGACCAATCATAGCGCGGCTACAGCGGACGGATTCCGACTGGTCCAATGCCAACACCACGCTCAGCGGGACCTCTCGCAGATTCGCAATCCGATCGTTATAGTCGTGCTCTGATTGTCCGCGTTTTTCGTTAATAACTCCTGAACGAAGCCGTGGAGCACATTTTCGCATTGGAAAAAGTTATTTCAAATGACCTCGGGAATCTCCCATTTCAAAGAACTAAAACATTTTTGAGATACCTTGTACAAAAATTCCCTGCATTCAAATATTAGATACCCAGAAAAATGTTTACTATTCTCTATATCAATTCCTTTATAGAATTTTTTAAATTATACGCTTTTTCATTCATATCTTTTATCCTTTTTTATTATGAAAATTGCAAGAAATATGATTATTATGGACATCTGGTAATTAAACTCTCAGACTTTACATATTTACGTGTAAATCATTGTTCTTTCTTTAACCGATGAATGTAAACAATAGGGTAAAACCACCACTAACTAACTTGTTAACTTTGTAGTCTTGAAGTGCTTTTTGGGTGTCTTTAATCATATTTTTCTGCCTCTCACGTTCTCGATGTACGACGACTTTTCGATTTTCAATCTCCTCGTTCAGTTTCATTTTCATCCAGAACAATCTCTCTTTTAACTAAAAAGAAAGCCTATTACTCTAATAAATTATTGGTGTCTAATATTTATAATATTTGTAATATTCTGTATGGCTCTAATATCGTCTTACGTTTTTTACTCTTCCAGTAATTTTTTTATTTATTTATTTTTGTGTAATTTTTTCAGGACTCGAATGGTGGTGGGGGAAATTTCAAGTCAAATTCATTTTTGAAATGGAACCATATATTTTTTGTCATAACACGATAGCATTTTCCGAGAGGAATTCAAGGACACATAAGATTATGTTATTTACTGTTACTAAACATTAGATATTATGTTATAAAGTATCTTCTTAAGTAGGCAATGGTAGTACATAGCAAGTTATCGACTATTTGCTGCACACTGTAAACAAAGATCGACTTTCTTATGTCTCCTTAAGTTTCTTAAGTTATCGAAATAAATAAACATATAATTTACAGTTCATATCCTTAGCAATTTTATTCAGCATACGTAACAAAAATTGCTCTGTTTATTAGTTAAGTCGACTTCCTTTTCCGGTCGAGGGAGAGGCTGACGTGTGAATTGTGGTGATAGAGGTAAGAGGAAAGCGGGAAATTTGAAGAGCAGTATTAGTAGGAGGGTAGTGTAGGGAGAGGAAGAGGAAGAAATGAGTAGTAGAGGGAAAGAGAAAGCAGAAGGTGGGAATGTGGAGAGAGGCGAGGGGGGAAGGCCGACGGTCGAGGGAAAGGTAGGGGTAAGAGGAGGAGGTAGTGGGAGCAGGTTCGATAACCTATGGAAGAAAAGAGGGAGGGACCTAGGGGATGAGGGGGATGACGAGGGGGAAGGGGAAAGGGGAATTTTTAAAAAGAGTGCGAAGACAAAGAGGTCGCCGAAGGAAGAGCGGAAAGAGGCGGAAGGGGTAAGCAAGGTTTGGGGGGATATGATTAGGGAGTTGACGATGAGGTTGAGAGAAATAAGAGAGGGGATGAGGGAAATGAAGGAGGAGATGGCGGAGATAAGAGAACTAAAAGAGGGGTTGAGGGCGATGAGGGAGGAATTGGAGAGAGAGAGGGAAGGGAGAAGAAGGGAGAGAGAGAAGTGGGAGGAGGAAAGGAGGGAAGAGAGGGAAAGGAGGGAAAGGCTAGAGAAAAGAATGGAAGGAATAAAGAGAAAGGTGGAGAAGGCAGAGATGGAAGGGTGGGAAAAGGGGGGAGAAGGGGTAGAAGATAGGATGGGGAAGGGGGATATAGAGAATAGAAGGAGGATAAGGAGGATAGAGGTTAAACAGGATAGGAAAGAGAGGGAGGAGAGGAGAAATAACGTGATAATAAGGGGGGTACAAACGGAGGGTGAGGGCACTGAAAGGGAGGTGAAAAGGGTGTGGGAGGTGATGGGTATGAAGTGCGAGGGAATTAAGGAGATAAGAAATATAGGAAGGATGGGGAAGGACGGGAGGGGGTTGGTTCTAGTGTAGTTGACGGACAAGGAGCAGAAAAGGATGGTGATGAGGGAGAGGAGTAAGTTAAGAGGGAGAAAGGAAAGGGTAGACGACGATTTAACGGAGGAAGAGAGCAGAGCGAGGTGGACAATTGAAAGGAAAGCAGAGAAGGAGAGGAGGGAAGGAAAGAATGTACAGGTGGGGTACATGAAAATGTGGGTGAATGGAAAGTTGAGGCAATGGGACGAAATAGAGGAGGGTTGGGTAAATAAGCAGGGAAACAGGCAGGGGAGGTAAAGGGGTGGGAGGAAAAAGGAGGGAGAGAAAAGGAAGAAGAGGGAGGAGGGATTAAGGTGGCTTTCTGGAATGTGGCGGGATTGAAAAACAAGTATAAGGACTTCTGGAAAGGGTTGGAGGTGTGGGATGTGATTGTGATGATGGAGACGTGGTTAGGGGAGAGAGGTTGGGAACAGATAAGGGGTACGCTACCAAGAGGGCATGTATGGGAAAAGCAATGGGCAAGGAGAGAGGAAAAGATGGGGAGGGCTAAGAGGGGCATGGTAATGGGAATAAGAAAGGAGATTGTGACGGTGGGGGAGGGGGGTAGTAGAAGGAGGAAGGGAGAGGGTGATGGCCATAAAGATGAGGATAGAGGGGAGATGGTGGAAGGTGATTGGGGTATATGTAAATGGGGACTTGCGGGAGAAATTGGAGGTGTTGGGAGACTGGATAGAAGGGAGAGAAGGCTGATGGTTATTATAGTTCTTATTATTATTATTTTAATGCGAGGGCGGGGAGGGAAGGGGTGGGATAGGAGGGGAAAAAGAGGGAAAAGGGAAAAGGAGTAGGAGTTCCAAAGATGAGAGGATGAATGCAGAAGGAAGGAGGTTGTGTGGGTATTCCGAGGAGAGGGGGTGGGTGATTCTAAATGGGAACATAAAGGGAGACGAGGTAGGGGAATGGATGTATATAGGAAAGAGGGGGAAGTCGGTGATAGATTATGTAATAGGAGATGAGGATACGAGAGATGGGGTGGAAAGGATGGGGATTGGTGAAAGAGTGGACTCGGACCACATGTCGCTGACGGTATGACTTAAGGGAGAAAGGGCAGGGGGAACAAGGAGGGGGGAACGAAGGAGGAGAAGGTTGGTGGGGTGCTGGACGGAAGAAGAGGTGGAGGAGTTCAGGAGGAAGTTTGGGAAGAAGGGAGGGGGAGAGAAAGGAGTAGAGGAGGACTGGAAAGAATTGAAGGGGAAGATAAAGGAGGTGATAGAGGGGTTGGGGAAGAGGAGAGGGGGCAGAAGAAAGGTTAGTGGGATGAGGAGTGTAGGGAAGAAAAGAAGAAGGTGAGGGAGGAATTGAGGAGATGGAGAAAGAGGGGTGGAGAGGGGATAGAAGAAAGGGAGAAGAAGGTAGCATACAAGAAATTATGCGAGGAGAAGAAGAAAAAGGAGAGGGAAAAATGGGAAAGAGAGATAGAGGGAATAAAAACGGAAAGGCAAGTATGGCAGATGATAAGGAAGGAAAGGAAGAAAGGGTCACGCGTGGATGAGAGAATAAGGATGAACGAGTGGGGTGAACATTTTAGAAAGTTATTGGGGGAGTAGAGGGTAGGGTGAGGAAGGGAGAGTCAAAAAGGAGAGACGAGGATGGAGAAGAGGAAATAGAAAGGGGGGAGATCAGCAGGGTGATGAAGGGTCTGAAAGAGGGAAAAGCGGCAGGTGGGGATGGGATACCGAACGAGGTGTGGAAGTATGGAGGGGAAGAAGTGGAGGAATGGTTGTGGAGGGTGTGTAATAAGGTATGGAAGGGGGAAGGTTGGCCGGATGACTGGACGGAGGGGGTAGTAATACCAATCCCAAAGAAAAGCGAAAGTAGAAAGGTTGGAGAGTACAGAGGGGTAACACTGACGCAGACGGCATATAAAGTATATGCAGCGGTTTTGGCGGAGAGGCTAAGGAAAGAAGTGGAGGGGAAGGGGATACTGCCAGACAGTCAAACGGGTTTTAGGAAAGGACTGGGTTGTGTGGACAATGTATATGTTCTTAATTATTTAGTGAATAGGCAGGTGAGGAGGAAACAGAGAAGGTTGGTGGTTATGTTTGTGGACTTAAAAGCAGCTTTTAATTCAGTGGACAGGGAGGTATTGGTGGGGGAGATGAGAAAAAAGGGGGTGAGAGAAGGATTGGTAGGGAGATGCGAGGAGATCTTAAGGGAAACGAGGGGCAAGGTGAGTGTAGGGGTTGAGGGAGGGGAAATGTTTTTGACGGCAAGAGGGGAGAGGCAGGGGTGCCCACTGAGTCCTATGCTGTTTACGCTGTTGTTGGCGGACATAGACGAGGTACTGGAAAGGGGGGGTGGGGAGGGCTAAAAGTGGGAGGAAGGAAAATATTCACACTGGCATACGCGGACGATATTACGATGCTGGCGGAGGAGGAGGGAGAGATGAAGGGGATGATAGGGGTATTAGAGAGGTATATGGACAAGAAAAGACTAAGATGATGAGGTGCAGGAGGGGAGGGGGAAGGTGGAAAAAGGTGACGTGGAGGTGGAAAGGTAAGGTGCTGGAGGAAGTCAGCCAGTACAGATACCTCGGTTATGTGATAAAGAGGGATGGTGGTCAGGAAGAACAAATGGCAGAAAGGATAAGGAAGGGGGCGGCAGTGATGGGACAAGTGTGGGGAATAGGGAAGAGGAGGTTTGGAAAGGACTGGGGTAAGAGGATATGGCTGTTCGATAAATTAGTATGGCCACTGATGAGCTATGGAGTGGAAGCGTGGGAGTGGAAGGAAAAGGAAGGTATGGAAAGGATGCAGGAGAGGTACTTAAAGTGAGTGTTAGGGGTAGAAAGGTGTACACCCGGATACATGGTTAGGGAGGAACTACAGAGAGAGCTATTGAGGGGAAGGGCGGAGTTAAGGGCATGGGGATATGAAAAGAAGTTAAGCGATGGCCGAGGAGGGGTACTAGCGAGATTGTGCTGGGAAGAGATGAGAGGGTGGGATAGGAGGGGAGTAGTGGGAGAAGGGTGGGAGAAGGACAGGCGGGACTTTTTTGAGGAGAGGGGATGGACAATGCAGGAGGTTGAGGAAATGATGGAGGAGAGGAGAGAGGAGATAAGTGGGGAGCTGGTAAAAAGGGAGAAGGAAAGGTACAGAGGAGGAACTCGAGGTACAATAGATGGTATGGAATGGTAAAGGGGGAGGGCTTGCCGGGTTATTTGAAGAAAGGATGGGGGGAGAGTAGATGGCAGAGGGTGGCGAAGTTTAGGTTAGGAAATGATATGAGGGAGGGGAGATATTGGATGAATGAAGAGGAGAGAGGATGTAGAATGTGTGGATGGGCGAGTGAGTCATGGGAGCATGTGTGGGAAGAGTGTCTGAGGATGAATGAAGAAAGAGGATGGCTAGAGAGTGTGTGGGAGGTGTTGGATGATGGGGGAGGGGAGAAGTGGATGAGGAGGGTGGAGGAATGGGACAAAGGAAGGTCAGGGATGAATGGGGAGCGACCGGAAGAGGGGGTCGGCTGCGTAGGGAAGGGGAGGTATAGGAGTGCGAGTGTGTGTGAACGGAGGGGTGAGTGAGAGATGTGTTAAGTTTTTTATCTTTGTCCTAGGTTAAGTTAAGTTAAGTTAGGATAGGCTGGGGACGGCATCGTCTCTCTCTCTCTCTCTCTCTCTCTCTCTCTCTCTCTCTTGCGAGACTAGTTTTTTGCGGTTTTTTTGTGTTTTTTTGCGGCTTGGTGCGTGTTTAGGTTAAGGTAGGTTAAGAACGGAGCGAGATTGGAAGGAGGAGGCGAACCTGTGGTTTTAAACATTGTAACCCTTAGGGGATCAATAATAAATTATATATTAGTTAAGTCAATGATTTCATTATGTTTTGCGTTTATCAATGTTTAGTTTAACGTTGGCTTAATTTTGAGTTGGCTTTCATTGAGAAGGTTGCCGTCTATGAAATTCCCGAGCCAATTCTGCATAGGGTAAATATTCATCACCACGCAGACAAACTAATTCAGCTTTTTCCTGAAGGGCGTGTTCTGGAATTAAATAATTTCGAAAGCACCAAACAGAAGTCAACGTAATTATTACAGTCTCTAGTATTGCACTTTCTCAACTAAAATAAATGAAACTCGAGACAAATAAGGCAACTATTAAAAACAAATGACAAGAAGGTCGATCTTTATTTACTAAATAAATAAATAGCCGGTAACTAGCTCTGTACTACCATTGCCTACTTAAGAAGTTACAAATTTATAATTTATAACATAATATCTAATATTTAGTAACAATAAATAACATAATGTAATGTGTCCTTGAATTCCTCTCGGAAAATGCTATCGTGTTATGACAAAAAAAATATATGGTTCCATTTTAAAAAATTAACTTGACTTGACATTTCCCCCACCACCATTCGTGAAAAAAATTACACCATAAGATTGTTCCCCTCATACTGCAAAATTTTCGTATACTTCTTTTCGTAACTTCAGAGTCACGAGATATTTCCGTTTTCAGATAAACGGAACACCCTGTATATATCAGTTTGAATGTAACAAACTTTGAACAATTGTCCTCAACAATGTTAAGGTCCAAGTTGTTTTAATGTTATTTGAGATCATTGACATTATTTTAAGTAACGCTACTTGTTTTTAATTTTATAATCTACAACTGATACACTATGAATCTAATAAAATATAGTAGAACCTCGATTATCCGAAGTAAACAATGAAAAATAATAGTTCGTACAATGGAACAGGTGCTAGATTCAATGTTTATTGATTTGTACAAGAAATAGTTTCAATTGATCTATTTAAGTTTCAAGCATGTTGGACAAGGTGGCTCTTATTTGCTCTTGACGAAAATTTTTTACAAAATTTTGTTTATGTCCCCCCCCCCCCCAACCTAGGATTGTTTCAATTAAAAAAATTAAAATCTGTGCAAAGTTTGAACTCGATCGAATAACGGCAAAACGTGCCCCTGGACCCTTAAACATTAAAGTAATTAATTAAATGCTCATAAAATCGTGTTTCACGAATATCTTCTCAATCATTAACTGTAACGAAAAGTAAAACCAAAATCAAAAAATTTTTTTATCTGAAATTTTTCTCAATGTTTTCGAAAACCGTTTGTTTTACGAAAAATATAATACAACATGAAAGACGCAGGCTGTCCAGATCTACAGGTTTTGTTGGACATACTTTTCGATACAGTTATTAATTGAAAAGATATTCGAGAAAAACGATTTTATGAGCATTTAGTCAATTATTTTATTGTTTAAGAGCCCGGAGGCACATTTTCCCGTTATTCGCGGCTGCTTAAACTTTGCACAGATTTTTTTGATTAATTGGAACAATTCTGAGGGGGAGGGAGAAGGCATAAATAAAATTCAAAAATCGCAAATAAGAGTAACCCTAATGTTGGGATAGTAGGGATCTCAGACAACAGGTGTTCGAATAATCAAGGTCAACGTTTATGATTTTTTCTAATAATTATGAGTTTCTTAATCTCTGCTTAAATAAAACTTGATGGTACCTCTGCCAATGACATTTCACAAAGCAGACCCAAACCACTGGACTCCGTTGGATCAAAGTCCTTGTGCGGCAACTTTCGTAATGACTGAATGGTTTTGATCTCTTGAATCAATTTGATTTTTCTCTGTATTTCCTCTTCTCTCCGTTTCATCATCTGAACTTTCAATTGACGCGATTCTTGAAAAACTTCAGCAGCTACGAAAGATAATCCATTCATATTAATAATAAGCAGAAAATTGTGACTTGTAGACATCAACTCGTTCCTCAGGGTGAAAATTCGCTCAATTACATTTTTCAGATATTGTAGAATGATTTTTGAAAATTTTTGAAAATTTGTTTATTTAGAGTGTAAAACAAATGGGTGAAATATTATACTAAGATCTTTTATGTAACTATGTATTTCCAAGGAGCGTACGAGGGTTAAAAGAATTTAAGAGGATTATTACACTAATTTCAATGTATTATAGTTACTGAAAGAAAAATTTTATTTTTTTTCTATTTCCTGAAATTGATCTTGAAAACTTTTATCTTGCATAAAAATCACTTTATGACAAAAACAAGTAAATCAAGTGCAAAATGTATAAACAAAACAAACCTAGATAATATATGTAAATAATGCAAAATTAAACACATTTAAAGGATTTTTATTATTTCCGACTCATTAAAGTTATAAGCAAAAAAAAATAAATGTCTATACAGCTCCTATAGCTAGAATGCAGAAAACTTTTATTTTGTATAAGAAAACTGCAGTCCAATAATAAGTTTTAACAAATGGTAACTTTTATTTCGCAAGTAGTTTATTCATAACTGTGTATCACACCTTTCTGTCGTTTTTCGTCGACCATGGCATTGAAGGCATCGCGGGAAGCTTGTTCAATTACCCGACAGCGCTCATAAATTTCGGCCATTTCTTTGATATGTTTCTCTTTAGCATTCTCCAACTTCTCGTAAAGTTCTTTTTTCTATAAAAATTCTTATCATGAGAACTCTCATGTTAAACCTGTCCATGTATCTTAAAGATTTATATCAGCGAGAGATACGACACCTATTTATTACGCAATGGAAATTCTTGACTATTTACATTTCTAAACGTACCTTCATTTTTTAAGAATAGAAACTTATACTTCTGCGTTAAGATAAACACGAAATGATAGTAAATAAAATCTACAGAATTCAATAAAATTGGAAGTTGAAATATCTCCTAAATTAATTGTTTTTTGATATATTAGATTATTACCTTTTCATAGAGAATGACAAATTGGATCGAATAGTATATAGAAAAATATACGTTTCTATTTGAAAAAACGAAGGCAACTTTAAAATCTTCGAAACTCTTTCAACTTCAAAAAAACTGTTACAGCCATATTATAGTCCTCCTTATACTGAAAAACTTCGGTTAATAAAGTTTTTTCATATTTTCAAAAATAACAGAGATATTCAAGTGTCAATTTTTAGAGTACCACCCTGTATAATAGGATGACACTTTTTTCGACTTTTGAATCGTTCGATTCAATGAGCGAGTCCGTACGACGTGGTCTCTGTATCGTCCGGGCAATTTAAGCAATACGATAAACGATAACGTATTGGTCGGTGCGACGCCCGAGACTTTTCCGTAGTCAAAAGCGATAGATAAAAGTTAAATCTGGGACGGAAAGTCTCGCAAAAGTCCTACTTTTGCGTTTTCGAGATGTGATTTGCAATATTCGGCAGCATGTTGTCTGTCAGAGAGGTACATCCAACTTACGTAATTTGTGGGTGTTTAGACTTGTTTTTATCAGCAAACCATTTGCAATCGATTAATAATGTTTCCATGGTAGAATTATGAATTATAAGAAACATTTATAATAATCGGAGAGGGCATAGGGTACACCTCTCGAGGGACCACGTGAAAATGTGCCGACGCGGGTACTTTCTAAGCTCTATTTGTAAATTTATGCAAAAAATCCTTTATCTAGCAGGAATTTACAATACAGGATTGCATTCTACTGACATTTCTGTCAAAGAAACCATTCACAAAAAGTGTTTGGTTCCCTTAGTATACGAGAAGGTTAAGAAAATATTCACTGACAGCTTGTGCGCGACACGTTCGCGCCAGACGGCCATTGCAGCCTTTTCATTGCGGACACTCAAGCATGTATTCGCTTAATTATATACATTTTTTTTTTGTCTTTGTGGGTGCCAATCATTAGAAAAAATCATAAAAATACTAGTTATATTCACATTTGATTGTGGAAATGCTTAATAAAGAAAATTTAATACAAAAACTTATCTATTTCCGATGTATACTTTAAAAAATTTTCCGCCTTGCTTGACGCTTGTTCCTGGTATCCCGATTTTCAATAATAAGCGTCACGAGTTATAAACGCTTAAAAGTGGAAAAATTGCCATTTTTCACGATTTTCGACTTAAAATCGCACTTTTAATCGTTTATAACTCGTAAACGAATTAACCAATATCGATGAAATTTTCAGCATGGATATAATTTATTCAAGCGAATCAAACACATTTTTTAAATTTTCAATACAGGCTCACTTAAAAAAGCTGAAAAAACCAACTTTTATTATTTCTTTTGCGATTCCGACCAATTCAAACTTTTTTCAGAAATATTTTACACCTCCTCTAATAAACTAATCCTTCTAACATCTCAATAACATTCAAATCATTTGACCTAATTGGTAAAAAGTTATTGTTAGAGTTTATGCGTGGATATATATTTTAACGTGTGCATTTATTCTAGTAACGATTAAATTAAATTACAGAAACACATGCTCTGCACGTTCCGCGTTACAAATCGCCATGATATGGAGTTGTCAATTGTTTTAGCGCATGCATCTAGACCCCCTATACTCTGGAGCTCACGTCAGATGACTGCCGAATATATAAAAGGCGCGAATTACAATAATACTCCTTCACAATTATGTTGTTTCAAATAGTGTAGACTCAGTTTTGCTCGTTATTGTATATGCATGTACAAAGTTTCATCGAAATTGATCAAGGCTGCTATGACATATAATTGATTGAAAATAGGAAAAAATGTAAGAATAAATGTTTACATCTTATAATGCCTATAGTATTTTTATGCGTCAACCGATTTCAATGAAACTTTATGCATGTATACAGGGTGGGGCAATAACTATGTCCAGTGTGAATATTGCCGTTATTTGTAATAATATGAAAAAATGTTATATAGAAAACTTACACGGTATAGAGGGGATCATATTGTGACACAAACATTTTCTGCGTGGGTGGAAGCATAGAGGAGATTTCAAGGTCAAATTAATTTTTTTAAATGGAATGCTATGTTTTTTTTTTATCACGATGCGATAGCCAGTGTTGAGAAGAATTCAGCGAGTTATCATTGAAGGTCATGCAAGGTCAAATATGGTAGTAAAATCAACTTTATTACCTCACAGGAGATGCTCGAACTGGTGACCGTTTGCGGCAATGCAAAGTTGCAATCTTCGTATCCCTGCATCACATGCATGTATTATTGTTCCTGAACTTATTTTAGCACATGCTGCAATTAGCCGTTAATTCATATTTTCTGGTGTTGTGGGTACTTCTTGATAAACAACACTAATGGTGTTAAGTCCTTAGAGCGAGCTGGCCATGAAACTAATCCTCCACGTCCTAGCCATTTATTTGGATAAAGTTCGTTCAGTGCATCTCTTACTCCCCGAGCATAATGTGCTGGACATCCGTCGTGCTGTAACCACATCATTTGGAAAACTTTTAGTAGTACATTTTCTAATAAAGTCCCCAATCTACTTCGTATGAAGTGTTCATATCGTTCGCCAGTAAGATTTCCATCGATAAAATGCGGTCCGATTATTTGATCACCAACGATTCCACACCATACGTTAATTGACCATTGTCGTTGGTACTCAACTCGTCGTAACCAGTGTGGATTATCGATACTCCAATAATGCATATTATGCAAATTGAGATTTCCATGGTTAGTAAACGTAGCTTCATCAATTTGAGCATCTCCCGTAATGTAATAAAGTTTATTTTATTACCATATTTGACCTTGCATGGCCTTCAATAATGACTCGCTGAATTCGTCTCAACACTGGCTATCACATCGTGATAAAAAAACATAGCATTCCATTTAAAAAAATAGAGTTGACCTTGAAATCTCCTCTATGCATCCACCCACGCAGAAAATGTTTGTGTCACAATATGTCCCTCTCTATAGTTATTGCCCCACCCTATATAACTTACTTAGATTTACAAAAAGGACCTTTTCCATTTTCATTACAGACACAGATAAAAAAACATTAAAATTGTGACCTCTAATTTAATATTCGCAATTCCGACCAATAGTAATAAAAAAAAATTACTTATGCATTACTTACAATAAATTAATCCATCTAACATCTCCACAAAATTCAAGCAGTTTGGTATAATTTTAAAAAAAGTTATTTGTTTTTAAAGAGTTGCGAATGCTTTGTACACCGACTATATATGTTTAAGATAATCTATCAACTTTTTTTGAAAAATGTGTTCTATACTTTTAGAAATTATGACAAAATTATGACGACGTTCTGTATTCAGGCGTATGTTATGTCTCTTACTCCCTTCTTGAACCACATGTTTTTTTTCTGTAAGAGGTCCGGGCCATATGCCATGATAAACAACTACGTCATTAGGAGAAAGTGCATGCATATGGGAAAATTTGGAGGGATGCCTTCCAGATTTTTACATACCCCCACTGCTTTTTTTTTTAACAAATCTGACTATATAAAGGGTCCAAGTTTGCTCATGAACGGTTTAGTTTGAAACTGAAGACCGTCGATACGCGACGTGAGATCGGGTCAACAGTCACTTTCGAATCAATTTTAACCGCTACCTCCGTTATTCATGGCAAGTCAGGTAATACATACCTGCATTTCTCATTGCGTCAAAACCGACAGCAACGGAACATAGTATCCGCGACAATTCTCACACTACATAACTGTAGACACTCTATTACTTTTTATAAAAAATGTGTTATATTATTGCCAGACATCATATGAGAGTCTTCAATCTCATATCCACATCCTTTTGAATTCTGTTAACTAGTATCTCCCACTATGATACACCTTTACCGCTCGAGGTGTATCAATAATCTTAAACGTTGCGAGGTCAGACTTCCGAATACCTTCTGCTTACCCATCCTATTCTAGTGAGCAACCCAGTGATGAATGAAATAGGCATCTACTAGTTCAACACTCCCTACCTAGTGGGCAACCCGGTGATAAAACAGACATCGGCTAGTCCACGACAACTTGTATTCCTGCGTAAGTGAACAAACCTCGGTCCACGCATAAACCACGCAAGACGTATACAAGGTCTGTTGGTTTTGCTTCGAGACTAACGATATAGAATATAGAATATAAATAACCGACCATAATAGTGGAGCGCACCACTCGCCTACTTGAAAAGGGAGTACACTGCGTCCTTTTCCAGATCATTGTGACGACAATTTTCAATTCTTCATCCTTTCGAAGGGCTCATTTTGATGAAGAAACTTCAAAAAATATGATCATATTTTTTCAAAATTTAAATCGTTTTGGCCTCTTATCGAAAAAAAATGCAAAACCAGAATTCGTTTACATTTTTTAACATTATAAAGTTAATTGTTGAGCTTGGAAAAACTATTTTACAATAGCCCAGTTCTTTCTGCATAAAACAAAACTTAGCTCAATCCGGTAAACAGATCCTGCAATAAAATTCTTAAGTAAAGCACATTTCCACCAAAATGGGCGAAAATTGTAAACTTCGAAGACTTGTAATTTCTAAACAAATTCTAAACCGACAATATGATGACTTAAACACCCCCTAATATCACATGGAATACAACATATATCATTTAAAAATCGCCGATGGTGACGTCGATAAGTGATCGACTTCACATGGAATGATCTGTACACAACATTGCATACCTCTTTCCGCACGTAATTCGCATGCTGCTTAACGTCATCCAACAACGATTGTTTCGCAATTACTGCACCCTCGCGGCTTATTAGCGCTAATAAATGTTTCTCCTGTATCTTGGACAATTCTTTTGCTCTCATCTGTTGCCGTTCTTCCTCTTTGAGTCGTACAATAGAGGCTGGATCGAATCCACCTTCGGTTAACAGTTTCAACCTGCAAGGTTTTATACAGGGTGATCAATAACTGGTGATAAACCGAAAGGAGGTGATCCTATATAAAAAGAAGTCGAAAATGTAGAATACAATTGTTTCATATGAGATCGTCGAGTTCGCGCGCTTAGCGTTTGTAAGAAATTGATCGTACCGATAGGTCACGAATAGACGAGTCAGACTTTTTTTCAAACTTGACTTTCTCGTAAACAAAGCTTCGTGTGATCAACTTTTATTCTACATTTTCGACTTATTTTTTATGTAGAATCACCTTTTTTCGGTCGTACCACCAGTTATCGTTCACCCTGTATAAAGAGAAAATTAATAATATCTAAACATAAAGTTTGGTTTTTAATCGTATGATTTGTCACTAGACTGTCAAAATGCATACCCGTGAGAAAAATAGGTAGATGAAATAAGAAAAAGTAGAAACACCAGAAAACTGTAAGAATATAATTATGTTATTTTGAAATAATTGAAATTATTCAGAAGAAAAATAAATTCCATTTACATATATTAAACTTTCATTTGGCATAAACGTCTATAATCTATTTATCACGTCCAACAGAGTATAATTTAATACAATATAATTGGCTTAGTAAATTATTAATACCAAGATTATTTAAATACTTTCCGCAAAAAGACTAATGCATACACTTATTTAAAAGTTCATTTTCATTGTTCCAGTAATAGGAAAATATAATAAAAGTTTTAAAACAGATAAATTCTTTGAATGAAAAAATCTCTGTTTTTTCTTACATTCGAATTAAAACCTTTTCTTACAATAATTAAAATTAATTACATGGTTAAGAGTTCCAACTTACCTGTGAAAAAATTTATAAGCAAAAAGGAATTGTAAAATGAGGTCCAGTTCAGTGGTCTAATAAGAGAGTGTTTCGTACAATAAATGATTAATTAAATTACTTTTTTATTTCTTTTTCCTCGTCAGTGATCACGCGAGCACACTCCCGCAATATGGAAGCTGTTGTTTGCTTAACCTCGACCGACTGATAAACAAATATATGCAACGAAATTAATATTATGATCATATCAAATGTAATGAGACTGCTATGACGAATAAGGATGAATGAGTCGTTACAATTCAAATGGAATATATTATTGTGTATGATACAGTATTTTAATTTGATATAGATCTGAATTTCTTGAGTAACCCTCCAACAGAGTATAAAAATAGTTATTTCATTACTAAGTTTCTGACATTAAGAACAATAAAACAATTAAAAGAAGTGCCGTAAAACATATGTTACAACAAATTAATAAATGAACCTGTGAATAGTCTTAAACTAAATCATCTGGATTAAAAATCACTCAACTTAAAAACAGAATTGTGTTTACTTGTAAGTACAGTTTCGTTCCGACATAAGGCGACGGTGTTTGTTTCGAAATAAGGAAAGCACCATACCCTCTTCTTCTTGTGAAGTTGTTCGCTCGACCCCCCATACAGTCTTTTCTCGATATATGTCCCAAATATCTGTCTAATAAAAGTCTCAGAACTATCCCCACTTCCGCGGGGTATACCCCGTGCGGGTCCAAAAAGCTCGAAGGACCTCGGTCGCCGAAAAGTACAATGAATTCTCGTTACGAGTTAGTGCCAACCTTACAATTTGTAGTCAGTGGAAGTACCCACACTACCGCAGTGAGGAGCCGAAGTCGAAAGCCGTCGCTGCCGAGGAGTGTGCCACAACATTGTCGGGTATATGGGTGTAAAGACCAGAAGACCACTACTAATCCAATTACAAAACTTCTTTATTTTTCTTTATTTTTTCATGGGATTTTCACCAACATATTCGTGACATTTTTCTGATTAAAATGAAACCAAATAGGATGTAATTCTGATGATATTACCCTTAACGGAAAATTAGTGTACATGTGATCCGAATTATATCGCGTTTGGTACCATTTTAATCAGAATAATGCCACGAACATGTTGGCGAAAGTCCCATAAAAACATAACGAAAAATAAAGAAGTTTTGTTATTGGATTTATTGTTAGTAGTAGTTACCACCGGCATACCCAACCCGTATTATGTTACATACCTCGGCGATCGAGGCCACTCGAACTTCGCTGTCCGTTTCTACGTTCGGCAGTGTATCAAAGAATACATAGCAATCTCCTAGACTATTGTACTTGTCCCGGGCAGACCCCTGTAGACCCGTGTTTTGGATATGCATCGTGTAGGGTATCTACGGTTCCAGCAGTGTTCCTGGACGAAGGACACTTCTAGAGCTTTGCTGTCGTCTTCTATGTTCGGCGTGGATAAAAAAATAGTATCTCCTTGACGATATATGTCTCTGAGTAGACCCGTGCTGTGGACACATGTCGAGAGAAAACTGCAGTGCCAGAACGAGAGGGTATGTCATATTCTATCCTTCTCCAAGAAAGAATTGTATGCAATCGCTGTTCTGTCGACCACTCTCGACCCTCTCGAGAACAAGGTCAAGCCGCATACGTGCCCTGATCCGAAATACGACGAGAGCTGATCCCGAGCCTTCGCTGTATGTCGAAACGAAACTGTATACAGACAAAAACTAACTGTATACAAAACTGTATACTGTATACTACTTATATGTAGTTTTAAACCTCAACTTTGGGGACTGCATTTACGCCTTTAATATAAAAGTTTGTCAACAAAACAAGCTTGTCTGATTGACAAACTATTATGTTCTGGCAAAAATATGTTGCATATAAAATTAATGAAAATTGTATACTGTACAGTAAATATTGACATTTTTTAAATAGTTAATGAACACTACTTCGGAAGTACTTTAAACGTCGGAACTGGTTTTCCCACAAACGTAGGTTTCGGTTTTTCTTGTTTCTTTGTGCCCTTTGAATGTTTTTCACGCCGCAACAGTTTCGGAGCATTCTCGTTGGCATCAATAAGCAACTGAATAGCATGCGATTTATTTACAGCTCGCAATGTTTCCAATTTCCTTTCCGTCAATGGCGTCACGTAATTCGTTACGGGAACTTTGCGCGCAAATCTCTCCACCACGAAATCCTATCCAGTATACGAGGAATCTTAAAAAAAGAGACCTTAAATTTTCATTAATTTAAGAAGTTTTAATTTTTAATAGTTATGTGCCAGTTTTGTTCGCTTAAAGGCCGATTTATACTACCGTCACAGACACGTAACGTATCCGTAACGGCAGCATTCCGATACAGATACTAGTATAAATACTATCTTTCGAGACACCGACAGTCGACCGACATTTACCATCGAGGCACCGACGCACAGTGGGTTGAAATGCGAAAAACGCGGACGACTATTTTTGAAGTTATTTTTTAGTTGAAATTAATAAAAACATGTGATTTTCATGGCGTGAAAGTCATGGCATAGAAACATTACTGACATACAAACGGAAAGAATATCCATCTACGATATAATGTTATGAAACTCGAGAACCGCCGTCGCCGAGGAGTGGGCCACACATTGTCGGCTATATCGGTGTGAGATCAAAAGACGACTACTAATCCAATTACAAAACTTCTTTATTTTTCGTTATTTTTTTATGATACTTTTACCATCATATTCGTGGCATTTTTCTAATTAAAATGAAACTAAAATATGATATAATTTCGATATATTTACTTATGTAACAAGTGATAAAAGTTTCGAACACAGAAAAGGAAAGCGTACGGGAAGGAAAGAGCCGCGTAGAGTCGCGGCCGCCGCCAAAGATCAAAGCCCACGTGAGCGCAGGCCTTTAAATGAAAAATTCAACTTCTTTATTATTAATTATTTTTTATGAGACTTTCGCCAACATGTTCGTGGCATTATTCTGATTAAAATGATACCAAACGCGATATAATTCGGATCACATTTACACTAATTTCCTGTTAATGTAATTGTAAGGGGAGTAACTTTCATCGTTCATTACACACGTAAATATCGTCGGAATTATATCATATTTGGTATCATTTTAATCAGAAAAATGCCACGAATGATGGTAAAAGTTTAATTAAAAAATAACGAAAAATAAAGAAGTTTTGTAATTGGATTAGTAGTGGTCTTCTGGTCTCACACCGATATGGCCGACAATTTTGTAACCGCGACGGCTCTCGAGATTTGGCCACTCACCGCGGTGGTGTGAGGTGTTCCACTGACTTGGAAACGTGAGATTGGCACTGACGAACAACGATAATTTACTGTAGTTTGCTTGATTTTAATGATGTTAAATTCACTCTTATATGTATAGAGTTTGGCAAAAATAACTCTTACTCAGAGCTGGTCATTTCACCGATTACGGTATAAATAAATATATACAAATCTCGGTACATTTATTATTAAATATGAGTAAAGAAGCCCTTTCGCGCTGCCACCATTATGTCTGTATCTGTATGATGCCGGAACGCGTGCATACTATCCACACCGGCACGTACCAGACCCGGTACAGTACCGACAGGACCTCAGGTCCTGTCCTGTCGGATAGGATACATATTCTTTGAGAAAATGTTGGGCGGTCGGGCCGGTGCCGATACGTGTCTGCGCGGTGTCGTTTCGGTTAGTATAAACACTTCCATCTAAATCCATTGGAGAATATTTGTCGAGTCGGTTACGTGTCTGTAACGGTAGTACAAATCGGTTTTTACACCGAATGAAAAATGCAGATTAAACGAATTTCTTATTTTTTCGACAAAACTGATATTATCAAATGTTATGTTCTTTCATTTTATTAATTTTCGGAAAACAATTATGGTCGCTGGCAACTAACGCTACGATTTTAGAAATCTACGATCGCTGGGCTATTTTTATACATTTGAAAGGATTATACTTTCTCATTGAACTAATTTTGTTCACGAAAGGAGCAGTATTAGGTCGTTCCACTCGAAATCGGACACTTTGTGGAGTAATCTTTCGGATTTTTGTTCAAATTTGAATATGTAGTAGTTTTTAGTGACCTATGAACGAAGAATAAAGGATTTTTCGATATTTTAAAAATTGTTAATTTTCAGACGTATAAAAAGTGTATAAAAAATGAGAATATAGCCCCAAGTGTCCCATTTATGGACCTGTGTTTAAGAAAACGGAAACTTTAGAATTGTCGAAATTAAAATTATTTGAAATGAACTCTGCACTACGATATACAGGGTGAGTCACCTAACGTTTGCACCTCACATATGTTTGTTGTTTCTAAAGATACGTAAAATATGGTAAGGACAAAGTTGAATGGTACAATGGGACTGACACGATGACATAAAAAATTTTGTTTTATGAATTTTAAGAATTCAGTGACAATAATTATTCCAAGATTTGAACAAAATCCGAAACATTACTCAAAAAAGTGTTCGATTTCATGTGGAACGACCCAATAGAAAATTTAATATTATTCGATGTAGTGCTAGATTGCTTTTAATGTACTTAATGGAGTGATAAAATAATTTTCTTAGAACTTCATTTTGACGATTCAAAACAATCTTCTCTTTCGAGTAATATTCTGCGAAACGTATACCAATGAACTGATATGTTATCTGAATAATGCAATGAAATAGCATAATAGATTGTACATCTCTGTAGTATTCTGATAACTGAAGAGCTCGGGACAACAAACGGTCAGCTCGATTTAAACATGACTGCCCACTTAGATTTTCTAATCGTTCGGAGCAACAGTCAGAGCGACTGTAAACATTCGGAATTTGTGCGGTATTCGACGTCCGCGCCAAGTAAATAATACGAGTACAGCACATAGAAGCGATCGGACTATATTCGTGAAAAATGGAAAACGACAGTGAATGTATTGTTAACAGTGCAAAGTAAGAAAAAGAAAACAAAATCCAGAGAATTGGTTACGAAATAAACGAAAGAATGCAGAAGGACAAAGCTATATTAGTGTGCTTAAGAAAGGAAAACCAGCAAGGAAAATCGGGGATCCTTGTGAATGGAAATAACAATGTTTTAGTTTTACAAATGAAGAGAGACTAAAGATATTTAAAGACTTTCATGCTTTCGAAAATAAAGTTCTACAAGTTACGTACATTTTAGGTCTCATATAAGCGTAGAATGTCCAGTAAGTATAATAAAATATGAAATTCTATCATTAATTGTTTTTTTCTAATTGTTTTCTAATGTTTTTAGTCAATAAATCAAAAGTAAAAGTAAAATTAAAAGTAAGTGAAAAGTTCAAACAGTTAACCGTTTGTTGCTCTGAACGTATTCTTACAGGTTCGGGGCATCTTCAATGAATAAAACGTGAAATACCAATAAACCTTTATTAAATAGAGGAGGAGTACTCAGCTTTGTGTCTTCCCTCAGCGACGTTCGTCAACCCACTCTGTCATGTCTCCGTTGTATCGTCGTCACTAAGACGACGCGTCAACGAAGACCATTCAGCGCGATGTCTCGATATCGTAACATATCGATACTCGTAACAGTATCTATAGGAATAACAATACATTTCTTGGGAATTTCATCTCGTTCGGGTCAACAAACAGTCACAAACGATTCATGATATGACCTTTTGTTGCATCCAACTACCGAAAAAATTTGATCAAAATTTGATTTGATGAAAATTTGAAGTTATTGACCTAACTCTTTACATCCACGTGACTAATCATTGGACTGCGATAGATCCAACTCTAATAAAATATTTGGTAGAGTATGAATTACATTGTTCATATAAATTTGTTTAGAAATAAATCTGTGGATTACTTATATGGATCTTTATACAAAATAAAAATTTCCTTCATTACTTGCAACAACAGGAGCCAGACACAAATTTCTATTCATACATTTTTTAATTTTTAAATTGTTTTCAATTGGTCTGACTCATTCTTATTGTAGATGTAAAAATGTGCAGTCTACCGACCTGGTAAAAGATAAACAATACTAGGCAAAGAATTTTGTAGTAATCATTATTAGGAGGCAGGGCTGCGAGCAACGCATGAGGCCGGTGAGGGGATTATTACCCCTGAAATATGGTTTCAATTTGTTAGTTAGGTACACGGACGTACCCAATGCAAAATGGGGAGGTTGGAGTCAAACGCAGACGCACCCGGTGCGAAACCGAGGAGCTACTAGGAGGATGAAACATCGTGAACGCACCCAATGTGAAATCGGGGAGTCACTAGAAAGACAAGTGACGAACCCGGTACGAAACCGGGGAGTTTCGTTAACTTTATCAACAATAATTATTTTGTTTCTTTCGTTCGTAACAGTTCTGGTTCTTACACGCTTTTTGACAACAGTACCAGTTTCACAAAAATGATTGATCAACTTTTTATAAGTAGAAAGTGATGGACAATTACGGTCTGGAAATTTATCTTTATACATTCAAACTTTAATTTTCGAGGATCAAGGTCATTTCAAGGTCATGTTATTATACATATCTGAATGTATTTTTCCATCAGTTACACGATGCAATAAAAAATGTTATGTACCAAAAAACATCGATGACCTTGAGACAACTCCGAAAAAAATGACCCTCGGAAAAAAATATTCGAGCCAGATATTTGCTCCATTGACACCGTGCACATTACGTAACAAATATTTTTTGCATCACAATAACCTGAAGAGATTTTTAGGTGTTCTTACTTAAACGGGCCACCCTGTATATATATAAAGGTAACCTATCCTAGCCAATCCTAGCCTATGGCAGCCTATGGTATCCTATCCTCACCTATCCTAGCCTATGCTAGCTTATCTTAGCCTATCCTAGCCTATCCTAGCCTATGGTAGCTTATCCTAGCCTATGCTAGCTTATCAAATTTTGCTAGAATTTTTATATATATATATATATATATATATATATATATATATATAATTGAACATTATATATACATAATTGAACATTATATATACATAATTGAACATTCCCACACGATACAATAGTGTATGAACTATCATACAATCCGAGCGGTAAGATTGTATCGTGTGGGAATGTTCAATTATTAGATTATTATATTAGGCAATAATTAAGGGTTGTAGATTACGCGAGTTAACAAACAAGATAAATATATTTTGAATTAAGATAATTACAAGTGTTGTTGTTTGTGTCGCTAGTGAATTTAGTGGGTGTACAATTGGAGAAATTGTTACCTATGATGCACGGTTTTAACACACTGACAATGCGGGGTCAGAGAGCAATTATTGAATGCCAAATAGAATATATACCGAAATAATGAAATCTATAAGATTACAGTAACGCGACGTGACTGCACGATTACCGAACCGCTACTGAACCAAAGAGGATGAAAATGGACGTGATACCTTGAAAATGAAAGGGGGCTCTGTTTAAGATTTAATGTCACGTAGGCTCACAATTACATGTTTTGTCACTTCTAATGAAAACCTGGCCTCAGTTAGATTTTCGTTAAAAGGGGTTCATGAAGGTTATCCGGGCTATTTCTTATCAGAATCTTAATTAACAGATGCCAGAAGGGAGGGTTCTCAAGATTTTCATATAAAGAAGTCATACAGTATCTTCCATTAATAAAAGGGGTCTGTAGGGACGCTATTCGTACTCAGAAAAGAGATTAGAACTTCTAATCGAAATGAACGTGGAGAAAACGTCTCTATACGTAACGTCATAGTAATTTTCAAAATCTTTATAATAATATATTATATAAAATAAAAATAAAATATATAAAAAGCATATAGATACATATTCAAAATATTTGAAATATTTTATTACAAAGATTTTATCATAAAGTAATATTAAATAATTTAATATTAAATAATTTAATTCCATCCATTCCATTCTTGTTTTAATATTTTTTTAATAATTTTTTTTATTATAAAATATTTTATTACAGGGATTTTTGAAATTACTATGATTATTACAGAATTCTTTGCCTAGTATCGTTTATCTTTTACCAGATCGGCAGCTTACAGATTGTTACAACTATAATAAACATGAGTAAGCCAAATTGAAAACAATATAAAAAAATTAAAAAATATATGAATTGATATTTGTGTCTGGCTCTTGTTAGTTCTAGTGATGAAATAATCCACAGATTTATTTCTAAACAAAATATTAAAAATATAATTCATGCTTTACTAAATATTCTAATAGACATGAATCTATAGAAGTCTAATGATCGGTCATATGGATGCAGAGAGTTAGGTCAACAACTCTTAATTATAATGTATACAACCACAAATATCAGATTACTACAGAGATGTACAATCTGTTATGCTATTTCATTGTATTATTGAGATAGCGTATCAGTTCATTGATATATGTTTTATCGAATATAACACGAAAAAGAAGATTCTTCTGATCCGTCAAAATAAGGTTCTAAAAAAATTAGTTTATCAGTCCAGTCAATTCATTAAAAACAAGCTAGCACTACGTCGAATAATATTAAATTTTGTATCCACAAACTAAAAATTTCTGTATGTGTAATACAGGCACATCAAATTCTGCAGTTATTGTTATTGTTGTCGTAACAATAACACTATCGCTATCGTCATCGTCATCGTCATCGTCATCGTCATCGTCATCGTCTTCGTCATCGTCATCGCTATAAATCTCCAAAAAAATTCTTTTACATCTTTATTATGGATTGTACGTCAAGAGTTAAATTGCCCTCAAATGGATCAGTAAAAAACATCTTTACTTTTTAGTACCTTTTTCTTCTACATTCAATTTTATATTTTTTAATATTCAACTATCATAGAAATCAGATGAGCGTTTTGCAGGAATATTTTGCGCATATATTTACTACTTATTACTTGGGTTATAAAGTATATTTTCAATTATATAAAATATATTTTCATTTTTTCAAGTATAATACTTAAAATGAGCTGCACTTCCTCAAACAAAAGTGGCTATGGTGTGTACTAAAATAAATAAAATTTCTCTTACACATTTATGACAGAAATGTGTAAAACGCGCAGTCCACTTATGACAAATACACTAGACATAATACTTTTACGTGCATAATTAATTCAAAAGACTTACACAATAACACTGAAAGGTAACATTTTAAAACGTAACATTTCAGGTAAAAATAGGGTATTACTAATTGTAAGTTAAACTTTAAACATCTGATTTCTCGAATCACAAGAACGAAAAATTGCTTACTTCCGGTGTAGCGGGAGGCACACCGGTATGTTGTTTCGGACGATTTAAAACATTCATGAATACGGGAATGGTAATTTTCTTCTTCTGCTGTTTCATGTTTTCAATTACCTCTTTCAGATTCTTACGGAGATTCTAAAAACAATTAATGCCAAGGTTGACCGACAGCTTGTCCAACAATTGAGCCACGCATTTGCCAAATTGGTTAACTTTACAAAATAACTTAATAACACAAAAATATGCTATACAGTGAATTTTCGATATATGTGAGTAACACGGACTTGATGTCGTTTATCCTGCAGGAGTATACCTTAATTCGTGACGAACCTAGAAATGGACAGCGATGCTCGCTGCCAAGAAGTGTAAACATATTCATCCTATATTTTATATGTCAAAGTCACAGCGACAAATGCTGTCCACGAGATCCTACTATTCTTTGATGCAGTGCCGATCGTAAAAAAGGACAGCGAAGTTCGAGTAGCCTCGGCCGCCGAGGAGTGTAAACATAAAACGGGTCGGGTATATCGGAGATATACAGGCTGGTTTGTAACTGGTGGTACAAGCGGAAAGGGGGCGATTCTACGTGAAAAAAGAAGTCGAAAATATAGAATAAAAATTTTTCGTTTGAGGTTTCGAGAAAATCGACTTTGAATTTTCGCTCGGTACGTGTGCATTTTATCACGTCTCGTTATAACGGATCTCACTGTAGATCGTTGTCTCGATGGATATTATCGCAGTTTAAGTTTGTTTTTTCCGTAACGGAAAATTAGGAATACGATTTTCTCGAAAACAAAGCCTCAAACGAAAAATTTTTATTCTATATTTTCGACTTCTTTTTTCGCGTAGAATCACCCCCTTCCCGCTTGTACCACCAGTTACCTAATCACCCTGTATATAGGAGACCACTAAGAAGATAATCCAATAAGAAAACTTCTTTATTTTTCATTATTTTTTTTATGTGACAAATTAATAACAAATTAATAACAAATACGATATAATTCCGATGGTATTTATTTGTATAATGAACGATGAAAGTTACTTCCCATTATATTTATATTAACTGAAAATTATAGTAAATATAATCCAAATGATATCGTGTTTGATATCATTTTCATTAGAAAAATGCCACAAATATATTGGTGAAAGTCCCATAAAAAAATAATGAAAAATAAAGAAATTTTCCTACTGGATTAGTGGTGGACTCCTGATCTCACATCGATATACCCGACTCATGTTGTCTTCACACTCCTCCGCAGCGGCGGTTCTAGAGCTTCTTGGTTCCTCATGGGGTATACTCGGCGGTAGTGGGGATAATTCCATGACGGAAAATTCAGAATTCTCGACGACGTATGTCTATCCCGGATTCACTGTACTCGACTCGTATCATGTTACACTGCTTGGCAACCGAGGTCTCTCGAGCTTCTTACATATATTGAGAAATTACTGTACTAAGGTTTGAGGTTTTGCTGCAAAAAGGGAGCTTCTATCTTTAAATCTATGATAGAAATCAAAATTGAAAATTTAGTGTTCTAATATTTTTAGAGTCATTGTAATAGAAAAATCGAGAAAAGTATCGCTTTCGAAATTATGTTATTCTTTTTAAATCGCAATTGTTAAAATTTGTATTCAAATCAATTTCATAATTCTTTCGATCTTTTTACACAACAATTGTTTTATTCTTTATGGCCGTTTTATACTATTTTGAAGAATTACTAAAGTTTTTCCTTATTGCTGAACGCCTTACTAGTTACTGTTAGAAAAGTTCTGTTAAAAAAATTGAAGGAGTGAAACCTCTAAGCAGGGTGTCGCTTCTAACAGCGGCAAGATCAGCTTCTGCTCCACAAAACTTTCATCGAAGTCCAGACAGCCTATTTTGTGAAAGAAATTCGGTGTTTCTGCGCGAAGCAGATACGAAACCATTGAGCATATTTTCGTCAGTTTAAAGTGATTGAAACACTCAATGGAGTCTTCGAAGAATAAACTGGATATTCGGTACGCTAGGATGTATATGAGCACTGGTAAAGAAATACCACAAATTATAAAACCACAAATTATAAAGAAATACCTCAAATTATATTGAGTACGAGATTTTTTACACATTTAATATATCAAAATTAATCATGTTATACTTAATTTAAAAATTCTGAATTCCTATGAAAACATTACAATTAAAATAAATTCTATTCTTCTACATAACCCTTCAGTACAATTTTAAAAATATATTTTTATATTTTTACTACAGTGAATTCAAAAAGTATTTGAAAACTAAATTTTCGATTCTCGAGAAATTGTCAATATTTAATTTTGAATATACATATTGATATACAGTGAATCCGCGTTTTATTAAAGGAAGCATGAGTCTTGTTGTTCCTTAAGTTAGAAAGCCACTAATTTTTTATCCGCGCACGTAGAAAAGGATAGCGATACTGACCGCCAATACGGACCACAATATTTACGTTTTCGTTCGTACAATTCCGTTGACGTAAATATTGTGGATAATACTCAGTACATTATACATATGAACACGTCCACAAATGTTGACAATATTAACATATTAATTTTCTTCAGTTTATGGTATCAAACGAGAAAAATATGTGACGTGCTATTTTTTTGTCTCGAAGTGTACTATTCTTTGATGCAGTGCCAAACGTAGAAAAGGACAGTGAAGCTCGATAACTTCTTTATTTTCCATTATTTCTAGTATGGGACTTTCGCCAACATATTCGTGCCACTTTTCTAATGAAAATGATACCAAATATGACATAATTCCGATGATATTTACTTGTGTAATGAACGATTAAAGTTTCGCTTAGGAAAGAAAGAGGACGCAGAGAGTCGCGGCTGCCGTTACATGTTAAACGACCGCCTGAGCGAGGCCTTTAAAAAAACTCAAACTTTTTTATTATTAATTATTTTTTTACGAGACTTTTACTAATATACTTGTGCAATTGTTATGATTAAAATGGGTAGGAAGCACTATTTAATTTTCTATCTTTTCTATCTACTTTTCAATCACTAATTAATTAAACTAAATTTCCGTTTTTTTTAATTTTTAATGATTCTTTTATAAGACTTTTACCATCATATTTATAACATTTCTCAGTGACAGACGAAGACGGTTAAATAAATGACAGTCAGTAGGATAAACTTGGAATTTTAATAACTCGAACACTGAGAAAAACGGAATTTAGCAATTTAGAATTGACAACAATTTGGCAGCACTATGCCTTCGCGTGCTAACAACGGTAAATGACAAAGAGACTACAAGTAGGATATATTGAATGATATAAAAATGTTTATAAAATTTATCCGATCCCATAAATCCACCGTACAAAATATAAAAGCTATGAAAAATATAACAGAATACAAAGAATATACGAAACAGAATAAATTAAAAACATATTAAATGTAGGAAATGTACGAAATTATAAAGAATATGTTTTTCGTTGAATGGTGATGGTTGTCATCCACATCAGTCGTTTAGATTTCTTTTCTATTATATAGATTTAGTACCTAGAAGAATAATGATGAGAAAACCTATTTAAAAGTTCCATAAAAGAATCATTAAAAATGAAAAAGTGCCGTCACTGTTTTACTGTTGCCTCACTAATGTACCTGACCCCATGTTACGTTCCATTAAAATTTTATTATCGAAAAATTAGTGTAAATATGATCCGAATGATATCGTGTTTGTAAAAGTCACGTTAAAAAACTAATTCATAATAAAAAAGTTTGAGTTTCGATTTAAAAGCTTGACCTTGCGCCAGTCTTTCTGTCTCTTTCTGTCCCGTACGCTGTCCTTCTTTTGTACGAAATTTTAATCTTCATTACACAAGTAAATATCATCGGAATCGTATCATATTTGGTTCATTGTTGGTGAAAGTCCCATAAAAAAAATAATGAAAAATAAAGAAGTTCTCGAGCTTCGCTGTCCTCTTCTACTTTCGGAACTTCATCAAAGAATAGTGACCCGGGCACGACAAGACCTGTGCTTCTGACATATAAAGCAGATTCACTGAATGTATACAGGGCGTTCGACTACAGGTGAGAGAAAATTTAAGGGGTGGCTCCCCATGATAACATGAAACGAAAATGAGGAATACAAAAATCTCGATTTTGGCTTAATTTTTCAGTTATTAATAATTAAAAATCTGCCTAAAATGCGGCAACCCTACCAACAGAGGTGTACGTTTCATATGTAATAGAGGCACGCGACATTCACGTAAACAAATATGTGCATTTTTTTTAATACTTGCACTTGCGAGAATTTCGTTCAATATTTATGCACAATGAATATATGCAAACCATTTTATAATGATCACGGGTAAATTACTTATATGAGCCTGATTGTAAAGTGAAAAAGCATTGATCCGTTCAATGTCGTCCAAAGATTCATTTGGCTGGTCTCCGTAAATTCGCGATAAGGTAGAGTGACTACAGTACTGTCAAAAAATGATTTTACGTGCTTCAAGTTTATGATCTCAAATAGGAATATTTTGTCGCTGGTAAAGGGCTCATTCGAAAGAGGAAGCTTCAATTTAGTGCGCGATGTAGTAGCGCTTCGAAGTAGGCCAAAAATTGACGATGTGCATGCCGTGGAATCCAAGTATTTTTATGCCATTGAATGAGTTTTCTGAATGATGTTGAGACCAGCGCGGACTAGAAAATATCTCCAGCTACAAAGTGAGTTATAATTTGTCTTGATTCTGTTGTGAAATAAAGGCGAAAACTTGAAGCACGTTTCTGGCGTCAGAATTCATAATATCGATAATACAGAGCAAAAAATGTGACAAGTTTAGTCACAGACTTAAGACCCGTCGGATCAAGACCAAGATGGATCTTAAATCTGTGTCTGAAGGCTGTGAATAGAAATTATTAATTAAAAAGTCACGTGACTGCCCCGGCCATTAAAACATTTTCACGGACACCTCTGTCGGCCAGGTTGCCGCATTTTAGCCGGATTTTTATCAGTTAATAACTAGAAGACGAAGTCGAAATTGCATGTTTCTTATTTTTCATTTTGGTCTTATGTTGTCATGGAGAACAAGCCTTTAAATTTTCTCCCACCTATAGTCGAACACCTTAAATACAGGGTGGGACTTCCGCTACCTGTAGCGGAAAACAGGCCACGTGAATAAGTTGGTTGCTGTTGGTGATAGAAAAAATGGATCTGCGGAACTTGTGTGGTTTCGAGGGTTGCATGATTCGACCCGGGCAATGAGCTGACCCGGGCCACCGGGGGGAGCGTGGCTCCTCCCGTGTAGGGACGGCACCCCCCGGGTTAATTTCTCAGTGGGGGGGATGCCGGTCCGTCCCTCCCCAAGAGGGGAGGGGGATTCGTGGAGGGATGGGACAGGAAGGGTTGGGGCGTGCCGGATCGCGCCTCCGACGACCCTTCCTTCCAGTGGCGGCGTCTTCTTGCCTCAGCCGGGGCTGGTTCCTTCGGGAAACCAGCTCCGGGCGGGGCACGAAGACTCCGGGAGCTGTGGGTGGACCGAGCTAGGGCTCGGGAAGCCCAATCCGAAGGCTCCAGGGATGGGGACAACGGGCGGGTCCCTCCGCCCGGGGTCTTTCAGCGTAGGTAGTGAGGGAGGCTAACACCCTCTCCTGGAGTATGATGATAGCTGGGAGGTGTCCTGTTGAGTACTCGCGTGATCCAGGCACCTCCCGTGTAGCTTAGGTGGGCGTGAGGTTTTAGTGAGTAGCCCCTTTTAGGGGTAGTCCCACATAACCCCGGCTTCCCCCAGGGAGCCGGGGTATGCAAAAAGCATTTTCTCACGATAAAAAAAAGGGTTGCATGATTCCATCTTAATAGCTTTTTAGTAGGTGGCTTTTTGGACGCGTAGAGGACATGTAAAGATCAACTCCGTTTTTTAAATCAGAACGCTATACTTTTCTATATACTATCTAATAAGGCGTTATACAAAAGCGGGAAAAGTAGATATGGTTTTCATTTATGGCGAATGTCGCTAGATTGTAAGAGAAGCAGTACGTTTCTATGCTGAAAGATTTCTCGTACGTGATACACCTACACGGTCTGTCTACACTAACATTATCAGAGCTTTTCAAGAAACTGGAAGTGTAGATAAGAAAACACGTAAACGATCTAAAACAGCAATAATAGACAAAGACGCATGTCTAACGCATTTTTTTCTATCATTCATAGCAACCGAGTTATTCAAATGGCCTGTTTCAATTGTTAATTAAGACGTAAAATGAATTTTGTCTTGCCTTTTAATTCCCTGATATAAGATTATTAAAAACTTATTTGTGGAATCAAATACTTTGCTTTATAACGTCATATCACATACCCATAGTTTCATTCAACTTGTCGCCGTAATGTCGACGACGTTTTTTTAAAAAATGATTGCTTATTCCTTCGAATAAATTTTCATAACGAACGATATTCATAAATAAATCGATGATAATGTCCTGAATCGAAACCGGTAAACTCTGTGGAAACGGGTATGAAATTATACATTATTATTAATAATGTTTCGTAATGACATCTTTAACCTTAAACTCTTCCGGGTGGCTGCGACAATTTTGAACCAAGTTATAGTTGATTTCACACTTTCTAGTTGGCTCTTCTCCAGCGAACAGAGCAATGCAAAATTCATCAGGACTAAATTCGTGCTTGGTGACTTTATATATGTCCAACATTCTTATTAATGGAATTATAATATTTAGTTGAAAGACATTTGTTTTTTCGAACTGAAAGCAATAATGATTAGCATGAATTTTGTAACTTAAAGTTAGAGATATACCTTCAGCAACATGCAATCCATTTTTGTTCAACTAAAAATTATACTTTCAGTTTTTAGGAAAATATTACTTTAGTTTATTATTTTACATGTAGAAAATATACCAGTTTGTTGTTAGATATCAACATCGAGGCTGTGTCAAACTTAGAAATAATCAATGGTTGATAACTTCAGAATGTTTATACTGGTCTAAACAATGTGTAAATTATCATGTTAAACTACAAACATAAAGGGCCGACAAAAATTGTTTAAAAATATTATTAATTTAAATTATTTTTAATATATAATTAGTGAATGATAAAAACATCTTCCAAATATTTTCTTTGATGTTTGAATTTTAACAAAAAATGAATAAATAATTAATATTACATTAAGCAATCTATTAGGATAATTTTCAATACAGTTGTCTTCTAGAAGACTTTCAAAACTTTCTTTTTGAATGTACACATTTAACACATTGCTGACCGGTCACGAGTTAACTCGTGTTTTTGTGGCCAAGCGTTAGTGATCGGTCACGAGTAAACTCGTGATAAGCTGGCTAACAATAAGCCAGGCACATGAGGTTCAGAAAAGTTGCCGGTCAGCAATGTGGTAAAACTTATGAAATATATTCAGTAATACAAACTGTTATATATCACTATTACTTCCATTTTTTTTTGTTCTACATATATTATATTTACACATCTCCGATGACTATTAAACTTAACAATTATTATTCAATATAATATTAGACATTATTATTATTTAATTATCTGATAGTCACTTCTTAATAGCAATAGCAGATTTTCGATTCAACGAACACATTATTGATGCTAATACAAATACTAAAAATGGCTGTGTCATTATTCAAAACAATTTTTCCCTTATGAGGGAGGGGAAGGAGCACAAATTGAGGGGAAAAACTTACCCTCTCTCTACCAATACCAGAGTATGCACGACAGAGACGAAATGTGTTACGTGACCGGGCCGCGAAGCGTGGGGAATAGTTGCGGTAGAAGGGGAAGTTAGAATGGGGGCACAAGTCTTGATCTGGCGATACTGGCTATAAACAGTGATATAACTAAAAAACCACGATTTCACGACAAACGAATATGAACGTACTGAATTATTATAACTGCACAACAATGCTACATTATAATGCAAAAACTGAAATGATAAAATTACGAATTTGTATAGAAATATAATAATACTCGTGTTGAATATTATAAATGCCCATTTATCGGTGAAACGATCCTCATCCTAATTTATGATACTGTTGACGCAAAATTCATTCTTCAGTCGAGAGTTATTTAGTAAAATGTTATTACTTTTAGTTTTTCTAGTGTTTGAAATTGCAATGTGATGAATCCGCATTATTGTTAAAAGAAATATTTAGCAAGAGCTGTGTATACTACAACATCGACAAGTGCAAATAGTACATTATTAGTAACACTTTTCTGGAACTGTAATCTACAAGGTGTCCCAAAAATGTCGGAGAACCTTGAAAGGGGTGCTTCCTGAGTTTATTTGAAGTAATTTTTCTCCTTTACGAAAATGTTCTTCGCGGCTTTGTTAAGGAACTAAAAACGAAACAACACGGACCAATCAGAGCGCGGTTACAGAGGACGGATTCTGGCGAATAGCAATGCTACGCTCAGCGGAATCTGTCTCCGAGTCGGAGTCCGTCCGTTACAGCCGCTCTATGATTGGTCCGTATTTTTCGTTAGTAACACGAAAACAAAGCCGCGTAGAGCGTTTTCGTAAAGGAAATAGATACTTGGAATGACCTCAGGAACCACCTCTTTCAAGGTTTTCCGATATTTTTGCGCCACCCTGTATACTTCAAGTTCAAACATACAACTAAAACATGTTGATGTTTTTTACGTTCAACATATTTTTTGTTCTCTCCTGTCTGACCTCCACTGGAAAGAAAGAGTCAATTTTTTAAACAGTTTATTTGCGTATTGTTTAACCGAACAGAGCCAGTACTGAACACATAGATGTACATCAACAGACAATGCGTTCCGTCACTTTCATATTTATTGACTATCATCCATCGACCAAGAAGAACTGAAAAAAAACGTCACGCTACAAGGCTAATACCTAAAGGAAAAAACGTGTCTGAACATCTAATCGTATATGTATATAAAGTACCCCTGAGAGAATTTGTACTCGACAGCGGACACAATAATCTGTGCCCCCGATATTTTACATGGACGTGTCGCTTATAGAATTAATACTAAATCGGTACAATACACTCACGGATAGTCGTAGGAGTCCATCATCGATTTCGAAAGCTGCATGATCGAAGGAAACGATTCCTCGAATAGTAAGAAATATCAAAAACATCTTCAACGAAAAACAAGACCTTAAATCTATGTGTTACTGAAAAGTGTTATTTTTACAACAGTAATTCTGTATTTGTAATTTCCACAGGTTTCGTTCTGTTTGCATAAATCTATTCCTGTTTTACATATTTGATCAAAACTGCCGGCTTGCACGATCATTCTTCATTACAAACAGATTAAACAATAATAGCTATACAGTGAATAAATTAAAAATGGAAGCACATATTGGTAACTTTTTTTTGACTTTTACAATCCGAAAATATATGTAGGTGTCGCAATTTTTTAGCTGTAACATCTTCGCCTGTTTTTTTATGTTTCTTTCTTTTAACATATTATATTCTCTTGGTACTATACAGGGTGTCAGAAAAAATTGCACTTCCTTAATAAGGGAGGTTCCTAGAGTCATTTGAAGTAACTTTTTCCTTTGTGAAAATGTTCTCCGCGGTTTTGTTAAGGAGTAACGAAAAACACGTTGGCTCGGCCAATGCCAACGTCGCGCTCAACGAATCCCTCCACTATAGCCGCGCTGTGATTGGTCCATGTTTTTTATTAATAACTTCTAAACAAAGCCGCGAAAAACATTTTCGCACAGGAAAAAATTACTTCGAATGACCCCAGTAACCTCCCCTTTCAATGAAGTACAAAATTTTGGGGCAGCATGTATAATATTGTTTAATTTGTATACATAAAATACAGTATTGATTAGCGCGTGTTCGTCGATCTGTCACAACATGTACAATTTGTCGCCAGTTTTCCTTCAACTGACTGAAATAAATTAAATGTATCATTGACATTGATGTTACATCGACCGCTTACAATAACCCTTCAACCCTCATTCGACGAATGCAGTGATTATATCTGCAACGATTACTGTATATTCCCGACCGCAAGACTTTTATCATGTATTACCCTGTGTGCTCGCAGTATACAATTATAGTAATTCTAAATTAAAATATGTACTTTGTGTGCTGCATTTCGGTTTCGAGAATACGTAATAGACTGTTCCAGTCTATACTAAATTCGTGACTATTTAGACTGCAGATCTTCGAGTATTTGTCGTATTTGTAAATTCATACATGACAATAAAACGCATAAATTGAATTTGTTTTTCTTGAATATGTTTTTTTTTAATATCAATGGAAATGGACATTCGTTTAAAGATCCGTAGTCTGTAGATGATCATTATAAAAAATTGATTTGACAGCATCGAAGAAACAAAACACTATCCCTCAAGTATTTGAAACATCGCTGTTCGCTAAAATTTCTTAAATATGCATTTGTACACATAACACGAATATGGTGTGGTTACAATCTTTCCTATTAATTACAATTAAATACTGATTGGTTACTGTAATTCCTTGGTTTAATACGCTTCAAGTGATATTTCGTTATTGCATTTTCGACTTTCACTGTAATAGAAAGACTGTGTTTTATTAAACATTACATTACATTATAACATCATCAGAAAGAATAAGTTATAGCACCTAGAAACAGCAAGTGTACGTAACACTTCATTTCTTTTCATATAGTGTACATCTTAGCACTTGTGCATTGTTCAGATTAATTTAGAAAACGTATAAATTAATAACAATACTTTATATCATATACTGCAATCAATATCAATAAATTGAATTAATAAAAATTTTTCTTCCTTAACAGGATATTCTTCATTAAATGCCTAAAAAATGGATTTTTTATTGCATTTTTTAGCACCTCAACACTGTGTTCACAAAATTGTATACTCCAGTGCTAATAAACGACAAAATTACTATGATTTCAACCACTTTTCTTGAAATAGTATTTTGCAAATTAACGTCTATGAATTTTCAATACAAGATTAACTAATGCCTCAAATTTTACATACATATAAAATAGGCATATAGCTTTGTTTGTTGTACTAGAATTATGAGAATATTTTCAATAAGTTTTTTATCGTTTATACAGATTAAACTTTTCATGATGAAAGAGTCTTAACAATTTATCAAAATACGTTTTGTTTGCTTTATTACAACATAAAATACAAAACAAAGTTTATACTGAACTGAAATTTAGTAGATTTATATTAAACTTTATTGTAACACAATGGACAACCATCTCTGATTTTTCTTTTTCAGCTGACCACAACAACCTGAGCCATCCAAACTATTTCATTGTGAGAATAATGCACTAATACAAGTAACATATTAAAGATATAATTACGTAAAAACCTTGTACTGGATTTTATGCATTTATGATAAAAATACAAAATTTTTTATCAAATACAAAACTAGAAAGAGAGTAGAAGAATTTAAGGACATATTGTTAGATTAATTTTGAATCTTTCAAATTATTAAAAGAGAAAATACATTTTCATTTACCTTCGGTTTCTTACAATTGACTAATCTTATTTTGCATAAAACTCTGCAGTTTAATAATGAAAGATATGTTCAAAACATTAAATTATTTGATCTACAGTAGTTTAATAATTTTATTTCATAGGAAAATAATCACTTAACAAGTAGGTTTACGGATCAAATGACTATTGTCATTATAAAAATTACTGTTTTATATGACTGTATAAAAATAACCAAGATGAATCTATCCAAATTTTTAGCCATTTTTCATCATATTATATACCTAAAGAAATAAATTCGTTGAATAATTCCTCGTGGATGCAACTTTAAAATCTGAATAGTCGTAAATTATAAATATTATAACTTATTAACCCAGTGTGAATGAAATATCAACTTTGATTTAATTTAACTTTTAGTTGATGTTGCATTTACAACAAGAGGCGACCCTAGGTCGTTCGATGCTGCTTCAGCGTGGACATAGCTCAACAGTTACCTGAACAGTGCACAAACGTTAAACGGAAGAACAATTTTACCGGGAAGTATGATGAAGATTAAATATGTAATGAATATAGCGAGTCCAAATAGACCATGTAAACCACTGACAATTCGCAGAGGGTTAAAAAAGCGTTCATCCGCCATGAAAACGTCCAGCAAGCTTTCTCAAAAGTATCATAAAATCGGAAGTCCTTACAATAAATGATATAACGACAACAATGTGCGCATATGTATGCGTGGGAGGCGTATCAATACTAATCAATAAATAATAATCGTTGCTCGGGGTGATGGATCGTTCGCATTCAGGGCGAGGAGAATACACGAGAAACACTCGCAGCAAAGATAAACTTTAGATTAAAAGTTACAAAAATTTTGGGAATAATACGACACCCTAACGCGACCGCGACAGAATTCTCTGCTCACAGCAACAACATGATTCAAAAACCGAGAGAATTATATTCTGCGTTTTCAGTAAAAACACAAAGAGTCTTCCCTTTTTGTCTTTTATATCACATGATCGTCGAGTATAATAAAAATTCATAACGACTGTAAAACCATTTGTCTGGTTCCTTTTTCAATTTTTCTCTACTTCTACGCTATTTTTTCTTATTTTTCCTCCAGTTCATTAGAGTTACGTATCACGGTAATTACAGTCGATTTTATTTTTACAATAGGATCTGGTTTATATCTTACAATGAACAGTCTATGTATCTAGGGCATAATCTTATGGCTAGTATGTCGCTTTTGGGACACAAACAACTAACATCGTGGACTCACTTGAACAGGCGATTACTATGATCGCAATGAACATTATTAAAAGGATTTTCCCTGTCTTCTATTATTTTTTTCTCAATATGCAAAAGGGGTTACAAATTTTCATGTGCATATTTGTTGTTTTCCAACGAATGATGGTATTGACACATTCCCTTCCAGCGTCATTCATTTTTTACAACTATTTTTTGTTTCTTCATATAAAGAAACTCAAATTAATTTTACACAAGTCGTTATTTAGAATTATAACCAGGTTGCGGATTTTTATGCAAAATAAAAATTATTGTTATTATCTATAAGATACAAGAGTTACTCAGTAAGCAATTTGCTATGAATTTGCCAATATAATTTGTCTACATTTTGTTCGGAAATTGTCGACAAGTTTTGGTGCCAAATTGATACAAAATAGAGACTAAATTCTGATCCAAGTAGGGTTTTGTACCAAATGGACAAGTCTTTTGCTTAGAAAGTATGATAAGAACATTGCACAAAATTTGGTCGAAATAACATTTGGCTAACTGGGTATAAACACCTATTCCTTTTCTTAATAGTTTTAACAAGTCAATAATAGTACAACAGTAAAATTCTTTCAACGATTCACTGTTTTACATTTGATCTATTCAGTTTTTTTTTCCATGACAGTATTTTCATTCATATTTCATAGGAGGCTATGTTTTGTTTAGTAAAATAAAACTAGTGGATTTTATGCATTCATGATAAAAATGAGTAGGCGAAGTTCAAAACAGTGTAAAACTTCAAAGAATTTTAGAAATACTGACTTATTGAAATCATGAAAGAAAGAAAGAAATTTTCATCTAACCCCTATTATTTGCAACTGCAGCAAAGTACTTTGCAATGAACGCTGGTAGTGAACTTGTTGAAATTATTACATACAGAAAATGGAAAACTTGAGATTTGTTACCCTGTTCATGGAAGTATAATGTATTCTAAAGATACGCTTAGTTAAAGACGGATCAGGAACAATTTTTTTCTTCGTGTTAAAAACGTTTGAGAAATATGCAACATATTGACAATTTTGTATAAAAGATAAAGACGGAAACGTGCCGAAGAAAATGTAAGATTCGTGTTAATCAAAGAAAGAAGAAGTTACAAGTGCGACTAATAAATAATACAACTGTGCGAGCGTTCCTTCCAGGAAGGAATTCCCGACTATACCAACAATCATTTGCCTATGTTCACGTAAATGTCATGTACAGTTGATTTCGCGCGTGTGTACAAGTAAGATTAACGATTCGATTTTTTACAAACACTAGCTTAATTACTTGCTAAACGCCCGAACGATCGAGGTGAGGCTTTCGTATGTACCAGTGACAAAACCTAGCAGTCCGATCAGCACTATCACGACGTCTTTCGTCATCGTGAACATTCCGAGGGACGCGTTCTGCCAGCAAACGACCATCTCGATGATCGGCGGAAAGATGAGAGCCAGCGCGGTGCTGCTCACTGCACCCACCAACGATATGAACAGGCCCAGTTCGGGTATCGCTTCTGCCAGTATAACTGCAACAGAATAGCTATCGTCAATTTTTTCACGGCATTTTTTTCTTCCCTGAAGGTACTATGAAACACCATTGTACAGTGTAGCTAATTGCAACGATAACCGATTTTGATGAAATTTTCAGAGTGGGTATGTGCAGAGAGGATATCTCTAGTATATATAATTGACTCACAATATGTAGTGAACGTACGTCAACTACATATAGACCGCGTTGCGAATCGTGTTCGTAGCGACGCTACATAGCCGTTATTTTTTGGAATAATTGACAGTAAAAATATTATATGTGTTTCTTGGGAATTTAAAAAATAAATGTTAAAAATATGGGAAAATTAAAAAATTTAGTTTTAAGCCAGTGCAGTTTGAAGGTTACGGGGAATCTGTTAAAAGGAATGGTCGGAAATTGCACTGTCCAACAAAATGAAACTTTTTTCGAGTTTTGCAATACCTGTTGGGTGATTCTTATACACTTTGTCATTCTAAAATCAAATCCGAAAGCAGGATTGCTCTATCACGCAACGTTTTCGAAAAATATTGATTTTTGTAAAATACATGATTTTGATAAAAAATGACCTGTTACGCACAAACTAAACACGCGATAAAGTTCAAGTTTGAGTCAAGAGATAGAGGGAACTCTCCTCTATATATCCATATAGCCAATTATATTTTTATGTACTTCCTAATAGTTGTAAATGCTTATTAAAGTTTGAAAATGTGCCGACGCGAATACTTTCTACGCTCTATTTTTGTATTTATGTGAAAAATCCTTTATCTAGCATGAATTTACTATACAGGAATGCATTCTACAGACATTTCTGTTAAAGAAACCATTCGCGAAAAGTATTTGGTTCCCTTAGTATACGAGAAGATTAAGAAAATAGTCATTAACAGCGTGTGCGCGACGCGTTCGCGCCAGACAGCCATTGCAGCCTTTTCTCGACTCGCCAGGGCCGTCGCTATGCGTAGTCGACGTTGGTACCAGTCAAGTATGTCTGCTTACTATGCTTAATTACATACATTTCTTTTTTGTCTTTTTGGGTGCCAATTATTACACAAAATTATAAAAATACGAGTTACACTAACGAGCAAAACTGAGTCTGCACTATTTGAAATTAGAAGGATTAGTTTATTAAACGAGGTGTAAAAAATTTTTGAAAAAAATTTGAATTGTCCGGAATCGCAAAAGAAATAGTAAAAGTTGGTTTTTTCAGCTTTTTTATCTGAGCCTGTATTGAAAATTTAAAGAATGTATTTGATTCGCACGAATAAATTATATCTATGCTGAAAATTTCACCCATATTGGTTAATTCGTTTATTAGTTATAAACGATTAAAAGTGGAAAAATTGCCATTTTTCACGTTTTTCGACTTAAAATCGCACTTTTAATCGTTTATAACTCGTAAACGAATTAACCAATATCGATGCAATTTTCAGCATGGACATAATCTATTCAAGCGAATCAAACATATTTTTTAAATTTTCAATACAGGCTCAGATAAAAAAGCTAAAAAAACCAACTTTTTCTATTTATTTTGCGATTCCGACCAATTCAAACTTTTTTCAAAAATTTTGTACACCTCGTCTAATAAACTAATTCTTCCATCTTGTCAATAACATTCAAGTCATTTGATCTAATTTTTAAAAAGTTATTTTGCTTCAAATAGTGTAGACTCAGTTTTGCTCGTTAGTGTATATTCACATTTCATTGTGGAAGTGCTTAATAAAGAAAATTAACAGCAGCAATACGGTGACTGGAAAATTTTATTTTCAGTAATTGTTGTCTTATCTTTATAATTGTAATACCAATGGACACTGGCGCGAACGCGTCGCGCACACGCTGTCAATGACTATTTTCTTAATCTTCTCGTATACTAAGGGAACCAAATACTTTTCGCAAATGGTTTCTTTACCAGAAATGTCTGTAGAATGCATTCCTGTATAGTAAATTCCTGCTGGATAAAGGATTTTTCACATAAATACAAAAATAGAGCGTACAAAGTACCCGCGTCGGCACATTTTCAAACTTTAACAACCATTTACAACTATTAGGAAGTACATAAGAATATAATTGGCTGTATGAATACGTAGAGGAGAGTCCCCTCTATCTCTTGACTCAAACTTG